>JBBMKE010368180.1:0-24462 GCA_037834125.1 Lippia alba | reverse complement strand
CTTTTGTCAAGTGTTAGAGTCTAGCTTTACTTTACACACACACTCATGTTTCTCATTGTCGTAATTATGTTTATGAATGCCCGTGACGATTATGAATTGTTAATGAGTTATTGAGGCGGTGAAGGCCATTGATATTTGGTTTGTATACACTTGATATCTGAGCCCTTGACTCATTATGATCTTTGATTATGTGATACTCGTTTTAGCTTCTGC
The DNA here is from genome assembly GCA_037834125.1 of Lippia alba. Lineage (NCBI taxonomy): Eukaryota > Viridiplantae > Streptophyta > Magnoliopsida > Lamiales > Verbenaceae > Lippia > Lippia alba. Next base: position 24,249 of record JBBMKE010368180.1, on the reverse strand, counting down.
ATTATTGTTGCATTGCTCTGAGTTTTTTTTAGAGTTTTTGATTGACTGGTTTAAGGGTTAGTCCCGCCTAGCCTAGCGAGTGAGTTGTGTCCTCGTTCGCCTTGATTTGGCTCATGTATGGACTTCCATTTCATATGCGGGTCGGGTCTTGGTGCGGGGGATGTGGCGTTACGCGTCGAGCGCTACATAAATTGTACATAAAATAAATGTAAATCCAAATAACAATTTTTTCAAGCTTAGCATTATGTGTACCTCCTCGTCAAGTTGCATGAGCTCAGAAGCAGTCAGACCGAGTACATTTTCTGCGAGCTCACCAAACAGTACAACATCTAATGGAGTAAGCGTGTCGGACGCGTTGATGGCAAATTTGGCCTTACCAAGTTAGAAACAGAGATTTCAATTTAAAAAATTTCTTTGGCATTGCAAAGCGTGACTTAAAAAGAAAATATGTAATGTACTACCCAGGTTTCGCCATTGTCTGGCCATGACAAATGTTGCAACTAATATTCCATCCACATTGTCCTATTGTGCCCTTTAAGCAACCATTACAGGCCATGTACCAAAACCTCTGGGCTTCATCTGTAATTTTCAGCTGAACTTTAGCCCAAAATCTGTCAATGTAAGAGTTAGGCAAAAATTGTCAGGAACAAGCTACAAGTCTCAGAATAAAAAAACTGTGAATTCAGCACCATATTTTCAGCTGGACTTATCTACATCACTAACAATAACATATATAAGAAGAGCAGCTATCAGTGTAAGGTCAATTTTTTTTGGAAAGCATCATTGTACCAGTTGACGCCCTGCTGGTCTCATTTCTTAGCATCTAAGAATGGAAGTAAGCAAACAAATTCAGAAATAAAATAAGCACGCAAGCTATTTTGATATTCCACACCAACGAAGATAATAACGGTATGAAACAGCCCTGCAAGCAGCAAACCATCCTAAAATTCCAACCCAAAAGCAGGAAAATTAAACGCTGAAGTATCATAGAATGCCTCAATTAAATAGGAAAATAGTTAGCTAAAATTCCAACACAAAAGCTGGAAAAGCAAACGCAATATTTCCAACCTAAAGGAAGTATCGTAGAAAGCTTCAATTAAATAGGAAAATAGTGACATAGATTCTTTCAGTGCAAAAAGTATCACTAAACAGCCGATATCCTATGCCTCATTATAAGCATATTTGAAAATTGAGCGCTCAGCAGAAGCCGATAAGTTAATCGTATTGCATCTTGCTTAGCTGTTTATTTCGTAGAATAACAGAGTAAGCCAAACTGAAAATTTACACATCATATCTGACATTACTCGTAAGTTCAAAATACACGAGCAATATATTAAAAGCATGAAAAAAACTACAACTACGCCGCTGTGGTTATGACATTTGCAACCGACGAGAAATTATCACGAGGTACTATTAACTGTGGAGTAGCGCGTTGCAGATATTTCTTCTCACGAGTTCGTACATGAAAGGGTGATTCTTTGCACGCTTATTTAATATTTATAATTTTCAATAAGGTAAACGGCTGCACGTCAATAGATGCATATGAAGTTATACCGAAAAAGTAAATATTTGACAACAAAAGGAACTTACCAAGTCCGTAAATTTTGAGCCGCTGCATACGGTGGATTGACAACAATATTCACAGAACCTTTGGCTGAGAGTGATGCACCTAAATATATACATTAACTTTAGTTTGTATATTTGAATTGCGAAGGGGTCATACGTCTTCTGTATGAAGTGAAAGACCTATCGCATGTAGGCGAGGCACAAATTTTTCTGTATTAGTTTGGGAGCATACCTCTATAATTAGTGACAAGCAGTCTGGTTGCAGAGATTATAGGCATTCAGTCTATGGTATTGCGAAGAACTGCAACCCCAGTCAAAATTACCTCGTTCTACAAGCTCAACTGCATCGGCACTTTCCTGCACATAATATAACTTTTTGAGCCATGATATCTGATATTCACTTATCTAAGTACCAAGTATACAAGAAATGTAAGAGATAGTACTCTTCGTTAATAGCAAAAAGCTCCTGAACAGTTGAACCTCCGAATTGTGGGTTTGGATCGACTGTTTTGGCTCAAATTTGTCGACAACAATAGCCAAAATATCTGTCAATCGAATAATCTGTTAATTAAGTTCATAAATAATGAAAATTTAACAACATATATGGATGTCAAGAGCGAACCGATCATAGTTTTGGTGCTCGCAAGAGGAGGGATGTCTACAAACTTGGTGAAGCGGGGAGCTCCAAGCTCTCTTGGAAGAAACTCAGCTGTTTCATGCAGAATAGCCGTAGTTCTATAGATGTATGGAACCAGGCGAAATTGGGGCTCGATGAATTGAAGTCTTGCATTTGATATATAGTATGTTTGCTACAGTTAGAAGGCAAACTCCATCGTGGTGATATCTACTCCATATATTACAGCAGCAACTTGAGTTTCCTAGACACAAGCACAAATAAATATGTTGTAAAAAGACGACATATATGATTTTTTGCTGAAAAGCTTCAAGAATTTTGTGGGCAGAAATAAATGCTACTTGTAGGCTAAACTTACATACATCTTTATCGATAAATAGTAGCCTCTGATACTTTTTTCCCGTCTGAGATCGTCGGGGACAGAGCTTGCGCATTAACAGAACTTTTGCTGTCCATCCTCTAGTGGTTGGTGTAATTTACGCAACCGGGGTAACCGGGCGATTCACAGCGCACTTTCTAATCTAGCTGCGTAAATGGAAAACATATATGTTATATTGTAGGGAGGAAATATTACCAGAGAAATTTGAAGGCCAAGAAACTCACAATTATGTGTGAGCAAAAGTTTAAGAGAAATTCTCCTTTACCAAATTACAATTTTTTGCAGTATTTGGTGCTGAAAGCAGAATACATTCTTTTAAATTCTAAATAACAAAGCTTCACAATAAACCCAAAAACCTCGTCAATTTGATATAATTTGTTGCATAATGGGGAAAATATAAAGTCACCCAACTAAAACCTAAGCTAATTTCAACCCCACATCCCATGCATGGTCTTATGCTACAAAAATTCAATCAAAATGTAAGCCAATTTTTGAATAAATTCCAATGACTAAATCACCAATACAGCAAACAAAAAAACATAAGAGGAAAAGATAATTGGAATCGGAAAGAGTCCATACCTTGAGGATGAAAACTACCGGAACTCCAAATTTGTTGAAATCCAGCACCTTCAGAAGCTCTATTTCAAAATCCCACGTAAAATCAAACACATTATCTCTGTAAATCTAAAGTAAAAGAGGCAAGTTCATTTATAGGCAAGAGTAAAAGAAAAGCCCGTAAAATCCACACTGAAACACGAGGTTTTCCATGCCTCAGAAGTCACAACACGGGGACCATATTCACGTGCACAAGGGATGGAACACCACATGCCAAAGCTCGTGGAAGCATTCCAGGATACATTGTGACTGGAAAAAGAATCAAGGGCAATCTAACGAAGATCCAATCTATTCTAAACATGGGGACACACTCTACCAATGATGACACTCAAAGACTAACAGGAAGGATTGCACTATTAGGACGCTTCATATTCAACCTTGCACACAGAAGCCTCTTGTTCTTCAAAGTACTAATGGAACGAAAAATTTCAGGACGCCTTCGAGAAGCCTAAGAAGTACTTAGCAGGTACACCACTTCTAATGAAATCGCTTCCTGGGGAACCGACGTAGGCCAATCTATCCGCGACGCAGCAGTCCATCAGAGCAGTCCTCCTAAGGGAGAAATGAAGCAACCAGAAGCCCAATACTTAGCGGACTTTATCTCTAAGATGTCCATGACCCCAGCGGAGAAAGCAAACCATTGGCTCCTACCTGTAGATGGGTTTTCCTCTCAAGCAGGAAGCAAAATAGGAACAGTGCTGACCAGCCGAGAAGGCGACAAATTTGAGTTGCAATCCAATTCGAGTTCAAAGTCTAAAATGATGAATTCGAATACGAAGTGTTGATTGCTAGAATGAACTTATCGCTGGAGGTTGAAGCTAGGAGCCTAGCCGTATACTCCAACTCTCAAGTGGTGACATCCCAAGTAGGAGGCCAATACAAAGCCAAAAACGAGAGGATGGTCAAATACTTGAAGAAAATAAAAGGAATGGAGAAGGAACCATCAATTTTCCAAATAAATCAAATCCTAATAGAAGAGAACCGAAAAGTAGACTCTTTTGCCAAGCTGACAAGTTTCCTTGAAGAATGTCATACCAGGAGGATTACCATCCTAACATCTCCAAAAGCATGCCATGAGGAGGAGGAGGTACTCACTCTAGACTTACAAAATGGTTGGATGAAGGAAGTCACATATTTCTAGTGGTAGAAGCTACCCAATGATCGAAAGTAGGCTCTGTAAGGCCTCTAAATGCTTACCAACACAAAAAAGCCTATACAAGAAGTCATTCACATTGTCGTTACGGTGCTTATCCAAAGAGGAAGGACATCAAATGCTATAGGAAGTACATGAGAGAGCATGTGGATGCCACTCAGGGTGGATGACGCTAGCTAGGAAGACCACGAGAGCCTGCCACTTCAGGACCACCCCAAAAGCAGAAGCCAAGAATTTCGTGTTAAGGCGTGGACAATGTCAGAGGAATGAACCCTTAACTCACAAGTAAGCTTAGCCATTGACTACCAAACAAACGTGCAGGAGGAAGCTGTAAATCATGACATCCTGTAATGACTCAAAATCAGAATGGGGCAAACTTGAAGACTATGGCCATGATAACTACCTTCTGACCTGTGGGCACAAAGAACTACCCCAAGTGGCACAATAGGAGAACACCATTCGTTTTAGTAAATGGAACAACAATTGTGTTTTCTGCGGAGAAAGGGATCCCATGGATCTTGCATGCAGACAGATCAATGACTCAGGCAGGAAGCAAGCCTAGAGTGTTGCTGACAAACCCCAAGGGTGACAAATTCAAGTACACAATCCCATTGCAACTCAAGGCTACAAATAATGGAAGTTGTGCACATCCGCAATAAGGACTCTAATTATACAGTGGAACGAGGAAGCTTATATAAGATGTTTCCAATTCCATTACCACACTGTCTATCTTAGAAGGAAGGACGGAAAAATTATGGCGTTCTTGAAATTTACCAAATTTGAAGAGGTCCTTCACCTAGGAAGCTTCACTATGCCTTGTTAAGTAAAATTTACAGAATTTTTCTTTCATTACTTTATGCCAGAGTACCTTGGTTGTCCTTCTCATGACTTTCTTATGTCTTTACTCCATCATACATTTATCTCATCGTACGCTTGTACATCTTGTCCACTCATCTAAATCTCTAATGAGTACAAATCAAGTCTGATAATAATAATCCTTTTTTGCGAGTCTTCTTCCTAACTGCTCGAGCAGACATGCAAATTGTATTTTCTCAGGCACTAAAGAGGATGGTGCAACCATCCCAAGACGACATATAAGCTCATTATTTAAGGGACGAACATCCTATTGCAAAATCTAAGAGACGAATGTCCTATTGCAAAATTTAAGGGACGAACGTCCTATTGCAAAATCTAAGGGACGAACGTCCTATTGTAAAAATTTAAGGGACGAATGTCCTCTTACAAAATGCAAAGGGCCAAAGTCGCCCTATCGAATTGAAAATTACCTTACCAAATTAAAAGAGTGAGCGCCCTTTTTATGATATTCATTTATGTAGGGTAAACGCCTTTGAAAAGCAACACATTACACAACCTCTCCTAAATCGAAAATTCAGGTGGCCATTGCAGCCCTTCAATAGAAATTAAAGAGTGTCATCAAGTCTTCTCAAAGAATTAGTGGGGCCATCTATGCTAGTCTACAGGATTTTTGAACCACCCTTATATTATGGAATTTTGGATGCCATCTATGCTCGTCTACAGGATTTCTGAACCACCCTCATATTATGGAATTCTGGATGCCATCTATGCTCTTCTATAGAATTTATGGGTTATATCATTATTCTTCTACTACGGAATTGGGGAAGTCATCTACTTATATGAGTCCTTAGCTCCAGCAATCCTCCTTATTAAAGAATTCAAGAAGTCAGCCATCTACAAGAACCCTAGTACAGAATTCAGAGCGTCCCCTATACCACTCCTTACTGAGGAAACCACAGAAAGTCGTCTACCATTTCCAAAAGGACAAGTTGATCAAAACAGGTGTATTATCGCACCAAGGAGCAATTATATGGCAAAGAGAAAGTAATCTCCCAAAATGAAATCATCAAAATTATGTTCAAAGCATCAAACGACCAAAAGGTACATAGTTTCATACTAAGCTATCATATTATCTTTAAAATATTAGGAAAGAAAATGAACACATACATGCGAGATAATCCATCAAAATGAAGCATGGCTCAGCAATTCAAAAGTTTCAAGGAAATAGCCTAAGACAACATACATCAAATGGAGCAATCCAGAGAACTGAAGCGTCGGGAGAGTTCTGTCCTCCTTTACAACGTCATCCTGTGAGTTGGTCTCGATAGTAGGGATAACCTCCTGAATCGCTGAAATCGGGGAGGTCACCTCAAATCCCGCAGAAGGGCTTAGGGGACCGAAGACCGGCACTAGGAGGGAAGGAACGCTCATTTTTCTAAAAAGGTCATTCTCCTATCCTCCTGGATTTCTACCCGAGAAAACCAAACAAAGCATTCAATAAAATCGAGGATTCAGGATGCCAAGCAAACCAGCCGATCCTGGAGCAAACTCTAGGGCCGCCTCCCCACTTAGCAAGTCACCACCTCAGAAACCATCGGGAGCAAATTTCGCAACATATGCCTAGAATTCATAGCGGAATAAGGAGGCCAGCCTCTAAAGCATAATGCCCTCGAAATCCGAGGAGGCCACGAATTTCTGCCTGATCCACTTTGCATGATTGCTTTCATCTTTTTCTTTTAAGCCACGGTCTCATCCCTCTACAAGCGCAGACGAGGAAGTCTTGGAAGCTCCAAGAGGTGGCTAGTCCGGAGAACTGTCTAGAAGAAATAAAAAGTAACCGTTAAGGATTAAAACCATCCAACATAATTTTAACTCACCCTAGAAGACACAAACATCACCTCAAAAGAGGCATCCAAGAAAATATCGTCAGCATGAGGACTGTTCTTCTGACCTTCAAGACTCTTGCCTAAGGAAGCATGCAAAAAGAGGAGATACAAAAGAAAGGTGTGCCAAACAATAAGCGAGATCAAGTAGTCAGGAAACCGGAGCCTGAAAGATAGCCTAAGAATGGACTCCTAAGCGACATCCTCACTCACGAAGGTCCTCACCCATCACAACATAAGAAACATGGTGACAAAGCAACTCATGGCCCTCAGAACACATCAGCCAACAAATACTAATACGGAAAGAAAAATAACTTCTGGTCAGCATCCAAGCAAGCATGCAATGGTTGATCAAGCCAATAAAGTCACAAATAGGCAGGTGAGATGTATCATTTTAAAGTGTGATGAATTTCTATCCTTTCTATGCTATATCTCGTACGAGAATCGTTTAACATTTTAGGAAATTATTCAAAAACATTCTAATGGGAAAGCTGACGAAGTTATCCAATAGATCACAAACATCTTCATTCCCAAAGAGGAAGGAAGTCGCGAAACTCTGGTTCGTCTCTTAAGAAGAAGGAAGCCGAAAGGCTTTGCTTAACGGTCATTCTCTCTACTCTCTTAGCCAACTTTCATTTTGACTAAGAGGGGGGGGGGAGTTATGATGCATCCTATTTTCAACACTCTTGGATCGCGACCCATTTACGAATAAACCTAGAGCAGGAGAACACGAGAGAGATTAGGCTGGCCAACAAGTCCGAGCCCATTAAGAAGATCTATGCCTGAAGCTAACAGGAGCGTAGGACGGAGGGATTCCTAATGAAGAAGTCATAATATGAGGCTTTCTGGAGGAAAGCCTTCCGGACGGACTCCTAGAAAAATCAGAAGACTGATCAAGGCAAGACTCTGTCAACTCTTGATACCAACAAGAAGTCAGTTATAGCATGATTCTAGGACTCTCCATCATACGTATATTTTATCCTATGTGATGGGAAGTGGAGAAAAGAATATTCCCCAACTGTCCCTCCTTTTCTCTCCCTCACTCCAACTTCCCTGAACATGGGGAAACCCTAACCAAAAGGGAAGTTGAGAGAGACCTATTTAAATGGGAGATTTCCCTTTGTATTGCATAAGATTTTATTCCACGAATTAATAAAACACACACACTCTCTCTCTCTTTCCCCCTCTTAATTTTCTCTTAGAAATCTGCATATTATTTTCTCCTAATCTCTATATTATTCTCTTAAGGATTAATTTTCCTTCAGAATTATTTTACAGTAATTGTGATCAGAACAACTCAAATTCCCTTATAAATAAGATGACACAATTTTTTGAACACATCACAAATAATTTAGAAACACCCATATAAATATTCGTACATCTGAACTCTGAAGCTTTCCATAAAAATTTTAGCCCAAATATATATGCAATCGAACTATGTAGAATTATATATTGTCCCTCTCGTTTCACCAGTACTTTTGAATCTCAATTCTAGGGCAATTATAGTCCGAGTCTGATTCGGTCAAACCGATGTAACGAGAGGACGAGTGTTTTGTACTTGTCGCGTGGTTGGTGGAAAATTTAGGAAGTGACCAATCAAATAGCAAATGTAATACACTTGCCTTTTTAATTGATTGAATCCGGTTAAGTCGGATTTGGGCTAGAGTTTTCCCTCACTACCGTACCATAGCAAAAGATATAAGTGTTATTCAACAACCTTAGGCGTATTTCGAGCATGATCGGTAAGTTTAATTATATTCTTTGATATAAATCTGAAAACCGGAGTAAAAATTATGAGGAAACATATTATTCTATTTGGTAACCTATAAATAAAATTTGGTTGAATCCTGTAGTTTTAATTACTAATTCCCCACCTTAATACATATGGATAATATTTTATTAATAATAGAAAAGTTTGCACATTTATACTAGTAACCATATTTTGTAATACATCTGAGTCGAGAGTTGTTGCTGTTGAGACTAACTAATAAGATTAGGTAATAATTATGATTTAAGACTTATAATAGAGAAACGATTAATTTGACCACTAACATCGAACTTAATGCATATGGGTCATATTATGACTAAAAGAAAATTTTACAGTAATATTCCTCTATCAATATCAACTTTCTGTAGCAACTTTTCATAAAATAAAATTGTCTAGTGTTTAGCACTTATTGGAGAAAACTTGAATGGCAAAGAAATAGTAATATTTTTATGTATTTGTAAATTTTAGGACAAGAACCTGTTGGACCACCCAGTTAATTAAGTTCAAGGTGAAGGTTTTTGTCATTTTAGGTGAAACAAAGATTCGGTATTTCTATAACTTGTTTCGTTACATCTTTTGTTCATCTGTGAATTTTTGTTGCCTTCGATGATATGTTCTTATTTCCTTAAACCCAGTTTGTATTATTTGGAATATGTAATATTCGCGTGTTGAGAAATTTATTGGCCTTATGATCTTGATGACTGAATCCTCAAGGAAAATATATGTGATGTGTGGTGCTTATGAGAAGTTCCTATAACCCCTTTAATTTCATTGAGAAGTACCCATAGAAGATCATGCGGAAGCCCGCATGTCTATATATGTGTATGATATATGTGCTTGAGTCGCGCTAGATAAACATCTTTTGTTCATCTGTGAATTTTTGTTGCCTTCGATGTTCTTATTTCCTTAAACTCATGATCAGTTTGTATTATTTGGAATATGTAATATTCATTGTTGAGAAATTTATTGCCCTTATGATGTTGATGACTGAATCCTCAAGGAAAATATATGTGTGTGGTGCTTATGAGAAATTCCTATAACCCTTTTAATTTCATTGGGAAGTACCCATGGAAAATCCTGCGGAAGCCCGCATGTCTATATATATGTGTGATATGTGCTTGAGTCGCTCCAGAAAAAAAAAAGAAGAAGAAAAAGTATATGAGGCCCTTGTTTATTTGTCTATCGGGGAATCTTATTGTCATATATATTCTTGATACCTTATGACATATTTCTTAATACTTAGTTCAAAACCATATGCTTCTTTTTACGTCGCTGAGGCAAGTGGATTCATTTTCATTAATTTTCTTTTCTTTGCTCTTTTGCGATCGTAGATGAACCGCGTGAATAAATAAACTAAAAAGAAAATGTTTATAATAACTATGTTTATATGTACAGTTTTATAAAATAGAATTTGTGTAAAAAAATAAAATATGAGGGATGTCAAATAATACATCCATGTTAAGTAAGTTGGATTTTGTAAGTGTTGATTATATTTTGAAAAGTATTATTCTTTTAAAAACTATTAGGGAAAATATAATTTTTCGTCCTCTACAGATAACTTTTTTCGGTTTTGGTCTTGAATTTTTCACTTTTGTCACATTGCATCTTTTATGTTTCAAAAAATCTCAATTTCACTCATTTAGCTAACGGATGCTAATTTTTTAACTGGAAAAGACGCATGTCACTCACGGGCCCTAAATAAATGTGAGTGGCACACACCTTTTTCCGTTAATTTTTTAATGTCCGTTAGTAAAAGGACTAAAATTGAGATTTTTTGAAACATAAAAGATGCAATGTAATAAATATTAAAAGATTAGGACTAAAATCGAATAGGGACATCTTTAAAGGACAAAAAATGATATTTTCCTAAACTATTAATTGTTATATTAAGATTTCTTTTAGTTAATTACTGGTCATCAAAATTGAGTTTTTAGAATTGGGGCATTTTGTTATTTTTTTCTACCATCAACGATGAATTCACTCCCCTAAAATATAATAACTCCTCTTTTCTCGCATGTTATTTTAGTATTATTTTTCTAATAATTTTTAAATTATTTTCACTCATATTTTATAATTTATATTTTAGTTATTATTTTTAATAATATAGTATTATCATATTTATTTATTTTTTACTTTATATTTTAATTATTATTGAAACACTAATATGTTATTATTTTATTATATTTATTCATTTATTATCATAAATTTATAACTATACTTAAATAATAATAATTATTATTATTTTATTTGCGCGCTCATATAAGTGTGCAGAATTATTAGTGTATATTATGTGCATGTATGTATTTTGATCAGTTTTGGGATGATCATATGTATGAAACTAGTGAAACTTTTTTTTTAAACATTTTTTTAACGCCCACACCCTAACGGCATGATTGATATGATGGAATGGAATGAGCATTCCTACGTCCATTCCAAAACCCTTGATTGATACAAAAATTGATTGAGAATGCTCATTACTGAGGTAATGCCTACTACCACAAACATGAGTTTATCAATTCCTTAGGTACCCCATGGTATTAGTCATTCCCAATCTCCAAAATAGATTTATATTTTATGTAATCTCCACAAATGTGTTCAATGTATATTATAATATTATTTTTATTATTAGGAATATATAATCACGTTCAAAGTGTAATAAATTATAAATTTATATTAAAATAATATAAATATATATTATATATTTTAAAAGTACATATTCAATATATTTCTTTTTATTTACTTGTAAATTCATAATATGCATAATAAATTAAAATATTTTATAAAAACTAAATTTAACACTTATATTACATTTATTTTTAAAAATTATGCATTATATTAAATATAGTAAAATCACATAAAAATATTAATATTTTATAACATTTATATTTATATATGAATATCTCTCTCCTTCAGATTATGCATTATATTAAATATAGTAAAATCACATATAAAAATATTAATATTTTATAACATTTATATTTATGTATGAATATTTATATTTTAAATATTAATAAAATCACACACATGCACGTAAGCACGTACACACACACGTACACACATACACATACATACATACATACCATACATACATACATACACACACATACATACATACATACACACACATACATACATACATATATATATATATATATATATATATATATATATGTGCATGGACGGCAGATTAGGACTCCGAATCACCCAAGAATTTATAACGTGGAAGGACTCTGATGCTTTCCTTAGCTGAAAAAGGGATGGAACAAACGTGAAATCAAAGGCTAAAAGGGGGAATATGGGGTTTGGACCCTTTTTGGCACATCGACGCTCAAGTTAGGGACTAGTTATGGGTCGAAATGCGGGAGGGAGTGGAGAGTTCAAAGTGTGAAGGAAAACTTAGCTCCATCTCCGGGAAGAGATGGCTTATATAGACGGAGGGCTTGGGTCACTGCGTGTGAGTACACCACCCTTAGGGTGTGGATCATGGTCTGTTAAAGGAGGGCCGCGATAATGATCGGAATAGTGCTTTTGCGGGTAAAGCACTGTACCGTCTCAGCAGTGTCCTTGGGTGGCCGCAATTAATACGCGCAGTGATGGAGGGAATCTGCATTTAATGCCCCCATACGGAGTGCTGGGGGTCGTTACCGAGCGACCACCTCGGTCGGAGGGTGGACTAGGTCGGGGCCCTTACGCGTGGGACATAGGAATGGCGGATTCTTCCAAGTGATAAGTCGACAACGAGGCAGACTTCGGGTCGAAACAGGAGTCCTCTGTCCACGTCAGCTGCCACATGGCGCGAGCTCAGTGGGCGAGATAAGGGACTCCAATTTTTCCCTTATTATCTTCCCCCTCCCCCCAAATGCATTGGTACATTCATGTTCCTGTGGACTTCGTAATGGGGCGTCTGGGGTGCAATGAACTGGGAAGAGTTTGGGGAGCCATGGCCGCACTTCGACCTGGGGCCTCCGATCAATTGGGGGGCGGCGTGCCCGCCGACTGGGGTGGATCGAGCCTCGATCGTGTTGCTCGACAACGAGGGCATGTGACTCAAACGTCACGCGTGCTCTGCATTTAATGCGATGGGTGGGAAAACCTAGAATTTCGCCGCCATTAGTGCAATGATGACTCTTTTTGAATTTTGGGGTGTACTTGACACGTTCTCAAGTGGGCATTAACTCCTGCTATTTCTGGAGTAGCGTAGTGGTGGATCCCAAGTGTGTAACGGTTGTGGTGTTGGGACGTGGAGGGCCACGATTGAAGAGAGTGTCTTCTCACCTGCAAACCGTCATCTATAAAAGGGGGACTTAGCCCATTCTCCCATCTTTTCCCACTTGCTTGACAAAACCCAAAAGTGTAAAGAGAGAGAGAGATTTTGGTACACAGAATTTTCTCACACTTCTGTTTTAGAGCGATCCAAGAATCCTTCTAAGGTACGTTTTATCTTTGCTCACAGTTCTTCCCTCTTCCTTTCAATTTTCTTTTATCCACAAATGGCCCATACGAAAAGCACCAATAGACCACCCTTATATTGGTATGAATTTCGCGACCAGAGGGAGTTTATGGAGAGGGAAGTGGAGGCACCTAGGGCTCAGGAGCCTGTCCCAAACGAATCTAATATGCCGGAGGAAGGCCGAGGGGAGGCCTCAGGAAGTGGTCGCGCTCAGTCTGTCGATGACGAGATGATTGAGGCATTCATGATGGAAATAAAAGAGATGTCTGTGGGCAGCAGATCTGGATTGAAAGCCGAGGTGGCTTCGAAGAAGAAGAGAGGGGGCCAGAAAAAGAAATGGGCCCAAAAGACCATGAAGTACTACCACGAGTTTCGATCGGACGTGGATGAGATCGAGAGGAAGATGGATCAGAACCGTTTGGACGATTGGAGGTGGCTGTTAGGAAGGCGTAAACCGGTGAAGGGGCAGGCTCGGCTGACTACCGCGATCCAGGGGGACGTGGGTCGGCGGGCGAAGTTTAAGGTCCATTCTTACAGAGCGGCCGCTTCGCCGGAGTTCCAAATGCACCCCGACGAGTTTCAGCAGATCATCACTATCCCGGCCTTCGAGGGGCCGAAATACACATACATTCTCCTTGAGTTGACGCTGGAGGGGAAGGAAAGGAGGGTTGCGACCACTCTATGCAGATCTCTGCCGACCACGCGGAGTTGGCGAAGGAGGACGACGCTACCCTCGCTTACAATATTGCCGGTCATCTCGCGGCGGTAAGTGACCCAGGTTCTTGTTGTTTTTAGATGCTCCTCGCCATTTTCCAAGTATTAACCCACTTTCATTTTTGCTTTCGCAGGCATCTGTACGGTCGTTCCACTATGCTAAAAGCTTGGAACTGACTTGAAAGGCTCGGGGACAGCTGTTGACAGAGTGCGCGGGGGTCTTAGATGTCAAGAGTTGGTAGGATGAGTGCTCGCGGCTGAAAAAGGCGATGGAGGAGTCCCGGGGACCCACGCCGAGAGTCTGGAAAAAATGAACCAGCAACTCCACGCCTCGACCGTGGAAAAATCGAGCCTGGAAGTCGAGTTGGTGAGGTCGAGGGAGAGGGAGGAGAAGCTGGAGATGGAGTTGGCTTCTACACGCAGTCTTCTTGACAATAAATAGAAGAAGAAGGAAGATGCGTGCAAGAGGGCCAACAAGGCTGTGTGGAGAGAAGGTTGGTCGAATGGGAACGAAACTAGCCGTGATTATCGGGTGGAGTGCACATTCTAGCACTTGGACAAGCTGGTGCCATCGATCTGGGATCGGGCCGTTTGGGATTTTCTAAACTCAGACGTGTTCGAAACAGTTTCGGGGACGTTGGCGGTCAACGACATGGACTTGGGGTTCTTCAAGTGCCTGTCTCAAGTGCACCATTACCATTCTATCCCACGCGACCTATTGCTGAATTTGGACAACATAGGGCTGACTGTCCCCTACCTTCCAGGTGTGCTCCCAGAGCTATTCTACGAGCGGGTGAAGGCTCTCGAAGCAGCCATCGCCAAAGAGGAGTCGGTCGAGGAAGAGATGGAGTTGCAGGTCGTGCCTGCTGGAGACGTCGAAGGGGAAGAGAAGGAGCCGGACTGGACAAAGGTTCCATACGGCTGGGCCATTGCATGGGCGAATCTGAAGTCGAAGGCGTGGAGATGCCCTCTTGGGTGGACTTGGAGTAGTCGAGACGACAGCTGCTGGAGAGCTTCAAGGCTGAGAGCAGTGGAAACTAAGCCGTAAGCTAGGAGATACTCGAGTTTGTTCGCATTCCATTGCCGAAAATCCCCGCTGGCTCTGATTCTAACGATGAAGTCCAAGTAGTGGCTCAAAATTCCCTGAGCCCCTCGCGACCACTGAGCCTTAGGGAGAACCGACTGAATAGCCCGCAACAGCTATTAGAGAAGCAGGATAAACCGTGGAGGCTTCGACCGTCCAACAGAATGACGAGCCATCCTCCTGATTTCTTATTCTTGATGTTTCGATTTCTATTATCTAGTTTTCGTTCATATTGAGGGGTTGGACCCTCATAAACTGTAATGATTTCTGGGCTGGGCCCATCTAATAAATTAAACACCGTTTTCTTTCACAGTTGATGTTTATTTATTTTATGCATCTCATGGTTCGAAACTGACCCGAGCGATGAGTCATTTTGACTTCTTTGTTTTAAGTTAATTAAGTGTAATAACACTCGGACTAATTGTAAACACATGCTACAGTGTGAATCAATTAAGAAAAAGGCATAAAATCAACACACTTGAGACATTCAGATTGACTGAATCTAGAGCGAATCCAAGTTGACTGAATTCTGACCACAAATAAACGGAACTTAGATTGACTGAAAATTCGCATTCATTGATGACTTAGCTCATAGGCAAATAAGCGTTTACATCGAAATATGATTCAAACGTAAAACTTCTTCAAGTTGTGGGCATTCCAGGACCTAGGGATAGGGTTGCCTTCCATGTCTTCTAGGTGGTAAGCTTTGTTGCAGCCTATCTCGGAGATGCGATAAAGGCCTTTCCAGTTGGGTTGTAGTTTGCCCACATGCTTAGTGACTTCAACTTTCTTAAGTACCAGGTCGCTGATTTGGAAAGCCCTGGGTTGGACTCCCTTGTTGTAGCTTCTGGCGACTGCGGCCTTATATTGTTGCTGACATTGGTATCCTTTCTGGTGATGTTCTTCAACCATATCCAGCTCATAAGCACGATCAGTAGCGTTCCTTGCAAGTTGATAATTGGCGACCCGGGCCGTTTGATGCAACAACTCCGCGGGGATCATTGCCTCTGACCCGTAGACCATGGAGAATGGGGTCAGTCCTGTTGCGGTCCTTGGCGTAGTCCGGTACGCGTATAGTACTTCATCAAGTTCTTCGACCCAGACACCTTTCTTAGCCTCCAGGCATTTCTGAAAGTTCTGGATAATTATCCGATTGGTGACTTCGACCTAGCCGTTTGCTTGGGGGTGTCCAATAGAGGCGAATCTTTGGCTGATGCCCATATCGGTACAGTACGATCTCGTCCTTGCGCTTTGGAATTGGGTTTCGTTATTGCAAATGAGGACTCTGGGCACGCCAAGCCCGCAGAAGATGTTACGCCAAAGGAAGTCTTGGATAACTTTGTCCGTGATTTTTGCTGCGGGCTGGGCTTCAACCTACTTGGAAAAGTATTCCACTTCCACGATAAAAAATCATCCCTGCCCGGTCGCTAGGGGGAGTGGGCTAACTATATCGATCCCCCACTGATCGAAGGGCCAGTAGATATCGATCGGGGTCATTTCTGTTGGGTGTTGGTGAGGGATGTTGACGTTCATCTAGTAGTTAACACACTTACGGGCGTATTTCTTGGCATCCTCATTGAGTGTGAGCCAGTAAAACCCGCTTTTCGAGACTTTCTTTACCAGGGATCGACGGCCCGCGTGGTTACCACATTGGCCACTGTGGATTTCTTCTAGCTCGTCCAAAGCTTGCTAAGGGCGGAGGCATCTCTTTGTTGGTCCCGTGAAGGCTCTCTTATACAGTCTGCCTTCAAAATCCAACGAGTAGCTTGCCGCTTTGTACCGGAAGTGCCTTGCTGTGTTTTTGTTTGGGGGTAGAGTCCCATCCCGGAGGTATAAAATGTATTCATTGAGCCAGTATGGCTCGGCAGGGTCCATGGAACATATTTTTTCTGTATCTCCGTCGATTACCCACCATTCGCCTGAAAGTTAGGTGATGTTCTGGTCCTTAGTGCCTCGCATTCTGTTGGCAAATTTTGATAAGGTGTCGACACGCGTGTTATCTTCTCTAGGGACTTGCTGCAGTTTAAATTCCTTGAACTCTGAGGCTAAGGATTTGACCTTGGCCAGATATTTGATCATGGAGTCCTCACGCGCTTAGTAGGAGCCATCCACCTGGCTCGCAACCAGTTGGGAGTCTGTTGTTACTGAAATTCGCTCAATGCCGTGTTCCTTGGCGATTTTGAGGCCCGTTTTCAACGCTTCGTATTCTGCCTCATTGTTGGTGGCGGGGAAGTCCAGAGAGATGGTGAAATCAAGCTCTTAGTGCTCACCAGGGATATCCCACCTCCCCCCTTGAGAGATTGAGGAGCCATCGACCGACATAGTCCACAGTATCGATCGGGCAGTCGGTTTGGCTGGTCCGTCTTTATCAATTAAGAAATCTACTAAGATTTGGGCTTGGTAGGCCGCTCTAAGCTGATAGCTGATATCGAGTTGTCCCAATTCCATGGCCCATTTGGCGATGCATCCTGCAGCATCTGGCTTGACCAGAACCGAGCGTAGCCCCTGGTCGGTGAGGACCACTATAGAGTGGGCTTGAAAATTGTATCCGAGTCTTTTGGACGTATGCACTAGGGCGAGAGAAAACTTCTCGATCTCCAGGTAACAGACTTATGGTCCGTGTAGGATCTTGCTCACATAGTACATCGGCATGTGCTTTCGATCGCGGAGGGCCACCAGCATGGAGCTGACCGCCTCCTCTGTAACCGTCAGGTACAAATACAAAGTCTCTCCTGCAACAGGTTTGGCTAGGAGGGGAGGCTAGATATTCTTTCAGCTTTTCGAAAGCCTTATCACACTCGTTAGTCCTTTCAAACTTCTTGATATTGTGAAGAACTTTAAGGAAAGGGTGGTTCTTTTCGGAAGAGCGAGAAATGAACCTGTTCAGGGAGACGATTTGTCCCACAAGACGCTGGACGTCCCGAATTGTGTGGGGCCTGTTGATGCTTTTAAGTGCACAGATCTTCTCAGGATTGGACTCTTTTCCCCTCTAGCTGACGATGTACCCGAGGAATTTGCCTCCCTCTATGCCAAACAAGCATTTGCTCGGGTTCAGTTTCAATCGGTATTCGTGACCAGGATGGCGTTGCACAACCAGTCGACGTACTTGGCCAGAGTTATGTACCCCGCGTCTAGGAGCTCGTTGACTTTGTGCTAGATGATCTCATTGCGAGCGTCGCTCTGGGTCCTGAGGCATTGTTTGAAGGGGCGGAAGCTTAGATCAACGTTCAGATGGAGCTCGATGACCTTCGGGTCGACACCGACTAGATCGGACGAGTTCCAGGCGAAAACGTTTACGTTCTCATGCAAGAATTGTATGAGCATGCATTGATGTTTCCCCTCCGATGTTAGTGGTTTTCTCGTCGTCCTCAGGGACCAAGTGTACTGGCACTATGGCTCCAGCTGCCGCGATTTTACTATCATCTAGCTTTTTCTTTTTCCTTGCGATGGTAGAGGTGAGGTCATCGGCTTGGAGCACATTTCTGCGGTGGGATCGTCGGGGTCGGCTAGCTCAATGTCTATGAAGTCATCCACGTGCAAGAGTGGTACAATCTTTTTGTTGGAGAGCTTTACTTTATCTATGGAGATGGAGTAGCACTCCTAAGATTCAGGAATGTTGCACCTTAATTCCCCAATGCCGTGAGGTGTCGGAGCTTGATAGTTTGATGGTAGGTTAAGATGATGGCCCTAAACGCGATGAGGGCCGGATGCCCCATTATGACGTTGTACGCCGACGGACCTTCGACCACCAGGAACTCGATTAATTGGGTCGCTTTTTTGGGCAACTTTTCCATGGAGGTAACGAGCTTGAAGTAAACTTTCGAGCTACCGAATCCTGATAAAGTTGTCTTAATTGGTTCGTAATCAAGCTTATCATGTATGATCATTTTTTGCAAAGTCGAGTAAAAGAAAATATTGGCCGAGGCTTCACTATCGACAAGAGTTTAGTGAATGGCACAGTTGGCTACATCAAGCGTGACTACCAGCAGACAACCCGACATAGTGCCATCCCGCAGCATCACTGGTACAAAATCCCTATCACTAAAGGTGATCTCTTGTTCCAGCCACTTTTTTCCAGGCTCAATGTGCATCATCTCCCTGGGGCCATAGAGTTCTCGACCGACTTCCCTTCTCGAAAGCTTACGGGCAGTTTTGGAGTCTCCACCAGTGGGGCCTCCTGTAATTATAAAGATCTCATTGATCGGCAAGTTATACTGGTTTTCGTCAGTCGGCTTCTCGAGCGGCTGCTTGCGTTCTCTTCTGGAGGGTGGAGAGTCTCCTAGGTCGAAAGCTTGCTGGGCTCGATCGTCCAGTTTCTTGACGAACTCAGTTAAGTGGCCCCCTTGGATCAACCTTTCGACCTCCTCGCGTAGGGCGATGCATTCTGAGGTTCAGTGCCCATATTGCATGTGATAGGCACATCTCTTGCCGGATTCCTCGGCTTTCTTGGTCTCCTTCAACTGTTTGGGCTTCTTGAGCAGTCCGCGATCCATGACTTCGTAGATCTCCTCGATGGGACAGGCTAGGGGAGTATAAGGCTTTTCACTCCGCTGCCCGAGGGCATCTCCCTTTTCAACCTCTGCTCTATCCTATTGGAGAGCCTGGGTGGGTCCGATCGAGGTGGGTCGGATCGAGGTTGGTGGTCGTGGGGTTGCTCATTACTCCACCTCTCATTTCTCTGGGCTTGGGCCTGATTGCTGGCCTTGACTTCTTCCAGGTGCATGTACTTGCGTGCTATGACCATGACCTTCTCCATGTTCAAGGGTTCCTTGAGGATCATGTCATTGACGCAGTTCTTGTGGCGGATGGCGCCGTGTAGGGTGTGGGTAAGCACATTAATGTCCGGGTGCTCGACCTTGACCAGCGCCTCGTTGAAGCAGGAAAAGAAGTGCATCAGGCTTTCTCCTTCCTTCTGGATGATTGTGTAAATGTAAGTGGAGGGGAGTTTGACCTTAGACATGGAGGAAAAGTGGGCTTTGAACTTCCGCGACAGGTCGTTGTAGTCACGGATGCTGTACGGCGCGAGCCTTTCGAACCAGTCTTGGGCCGGGCCCTCGAGTGTGGTTTCGAAGATCTTCGCCCATATCAGCTTGGTGTGGCCGTATAGCCTAAATTACGCCTCGAACTTGGAGCAGTGGTCGAAAGTTCCATTGTAGATAGGCAAATTGGAGGGGACCATATCCTCCAATTCGGCGTCGATGATGGCATTGCAGAAGGGGGACCTAGCCTCCCTGTCACTCTTGTAGACCCTCGACATACGCTGGCGAGGGCGCTCTTCTGGGTCTTGAGGATCGATGTAATCCTCAAGCTGCTGCTGTTGTTGGCGGGACAGCAGTCTTGGGGGTAGCTGGTTTTTTAGGTTGGCTGGGTCGACCCAGTGCCCCATGTTTGCCCCCAAATAGGTGTCGGGATGGACCCTAGCCCCTAAGCGGTCGAAAACGGGGATGTTTTGGGAGAGCGGAGCGTCCCGATCCATCTCGCTCGTGATTCCAGCCATGTGGCGGGCCCTGCAATCGTCCTCTCTCATATTTCTGTAGATTTGAGTGGGACGTTCTACTTCGAGTTCCTGCCTTGGTTGGGCAGGACGTCTTCGCTGCGGTTGGGCTCCGTTATCATCGAAACCCTCATCGATCTAGGCACCAAAATGGACTTGGTGCTGGCCACCCAGAGTTGGAGCTAAGAAGATAGCTTGAGGTTGGGGGAAGCGATTCTGAGCAAACTGGGGAGGATATCCCCAGATGTTGGCCTGCAAAGGTTGCTGTGGGACAGCATAGGCCATGGTCGGTGCCGAGCCCTGTACCGTCGGGTAGGCGGCGTTCTGGGGGGTAATCGCGAGTGGACTACTCCGTGGAGGAGCTGGCATGTTAGGCTCCCTGTTCTCTCTTGTTGCCGCGAGTGCCTCTGCGCGGCATTGCTCTGCATAGGCGGCAAGGTCCGCCTCTGAGAGCACCAGACGTGCGTGTGCCACCAGTACGCCGTTGGCGGTGGGTGCAGTGAGGGCCTAGGGTAAAAGCTCCTACCCGGAGCGTTGAGATCAGGGAATACTTCCTGACCTTTCTCGTCGTAAGTCCTTCTTCCTTGTCTTGTCTACACCATGATGGAGAGAATGAGGTAGAAGGAAGGTGTTGAATTCTTAGAATAATGGCTTCTGTTCAGAGTTTCCCACAGACGGTGCCAAGTTGATCGTGTCAAAATCCGGCTATGTGCGTGGACGGCAGATTAAGACTCCGAATCACCCAAGAATTTATAACGTGGAAGGACTCTGATGCTTTCCTTAGCTGAAAAAGGGATGTAACAAACGTGAACTCAAAGACCAAAAGGGGGAAATGGGGTTTGGACCCTTTTTGGCACTCCGACGCTCAAGTCAGGGACTAGTTCTGGGTCGAAATGCGGGAGGGAATGGAGAGTTCAAAGTGTGAAGGAAAACTTACCTCCATCTCCGGGAAGAGATGGCTTATATAGGCGGAGGGCCTGGGTCACTGCGTGTGAGTACACCACCCTTAGGGTATGGATCATGGTCTGTTAAAAGAGGGCCGCGATAATGATCGGAACAGTGCTTTTGCGGGTAAAACATTGTACTGTCTCTGCAGTGTCCTTGGGTGGCCGCAATTAATGCGCGCAGTGGTGGAGGGAATCTGCATTTAATGCCCCGTACGGAGTGCTGGGGGTCGTTACCGAGCGACCACCTCGGTCGGAGGGTGGACTGGGTCGGGGCCCTTACGCGTGGGACATAGGAATGGCGGATTCTTCCAAGTGATAGGTCGACAGCGAGACGGACTTCGAGTCGAAACGTGAGTCCCCTGTCCACGTCAGCTGCCACATGGCGCGAGCTCAGTGGGCGAGATAAGGGACCCCAATTTCTCCCTTATCAATATATATATATATATATATACTATTGCTAAAAAATAAAATAAAATAATTAAAGTTATATTAATATATAAAATATTTTAGTCATGTACTAGTATTGTTAATATTGTCATTTTATATGTTTATTTGTGAATAATATGAATCAAATGAATTTAAAATTTTTATTTCATTCCGAACCGTATTACTGGAAGTACCAATCGTATGAATTCTATAATAAAATTATTCCATTCCATTGTTCATTCCATTTCAAAGTCCATTTCTTTTCTACTTTATTCTTCATTTATACCAATCCTGACGTGAATGGAATTCAAATTTGACTCCTTGAAAATAATTATTTGTACAACTTCATTTTGATTGTGATAATAGTCAACCTTAAATGTCCGTTGGTGATCAATAGGCAAAATCGTAATCATGGTTTTCCTATGAGTCGTTTTGTTAAGGGTTTCGATGCGAAGAAAAATTATTACAGAAAATTCAAAACATGTAATTGTGAGAATGGCATGCAACCATGAAGTTCAGACAAGTCTTATCCCACAGGTACATATAATATTAGGTATCTCTATATTGATGACATACTCTGCAACTCTCAAGTTGACATAATTACAAAAGTTTTTCTTGAAATTTGAGAAATTACGAAAGCCTCTTCCAATAGACACTTTGATTTGGGGTAAAATAGGGTTTAATTAATTTATAAGCTAATAGTATTGTACATTGAGTTTAAAATTTCATTAGTCCTACTAAGCCACTAACATCAATCAATTTCAAATCATAGTAAATTATTTTCTACGAAAAAACTTTGCTGCTTTTAGGGTTTTCTCATTTCCAATTATGGAAGAATCGGTGAAAGAAACGTTTGACCTGGCTTCTTTACGCCAACTTGAAGGATAAAATAATCCTAAGCGCTATGTTAACTAGTTTATACAATTACGAGCTGTCTTGCCTAGTTGTAAGATTCTAATTAGGGAGAATGATTACTTGTTTAAACATATAATCACAAAGCCATTACTTTGCACATTGCTTAAACCACAGCCTTCGCCATCAACTTAGAAGTGTTCATATTACATATATTTGAAAAGATAAAAGCAAAGTTAAAAGAAAAACGACTTAGAAGTGTTCAAATGCGTGGTACATATGCCAATAGGGGTTGGTCCAAGTGGTTGGATGATTGTTTTTCAAAGGCAAGGTCCCGGGTTCCAATCCCTCTGGCCACTTGGGGGGGGTGTTGTTTAAAAAAAAACTTAAATAAACTAAAAATAAAAATAAAAATGCGCGAAATTACAGATATCCCCCTGAGGTTTGAGAAATTACGGATTCCCCCTTGGCTCGTTACCTTCTCCGTTAAATTTAACGGAAGTTGTGATTTTACTATTTTACCCCTCGAATCCTAAAACTCAGGGGGGTGTTTGTAATTTCTCAAACCTCATGGGAGAATTTGTATTTTCGCCAAACCACAGGGGGGAGTTCGTAATTATCCCTCCTCTTTATCATCTTGATATTAGTCAATTTCCTCTTTCTGAAATTTCATTGATGGTTTCCGTAGAAGTATAGTACGTCATCTTTTCTCATACGAAAATTTTGTCAATTCCAATCATTTGCACGACAAGAGTCTGCGGCTTTTGATTTTCACCGTGATCATGGGATTATATTTCCAGACTCAGTGGAGTTACCATAGAAAATCAAAAGGGATAACTATATCGACGTATGTTGAGGTTTGGCATAACTACACAAACTTCCCTGAGGTGTAGCAAAGGTTATTATTGTCATGAATTTAGAGTCATATACTGATCAGTAAAGAATAATACGTGGAACTGCAAAAATGAATGGATCAAGCTACAGGAGGAGTTTTCGTAATTTCTCAAACCTCAGGGGAAGTCTGTGCAATTATGCCAAGCCATAGGGTGTGTATCAGTGTTGTTATCCCATAATAAAAACGAAGAAAACAACATTCTGTAAGAAACATTGAAAACAGGTGTTCCTTTGCATCATTGCATGGGAGAGTTGAAAACTTACAACTCCATTTTCATCGTACACCATTGGTTAATCAACCTGCATTTACAAACATGCATTTTCGAAATCGGAAAAAACACGAGCATCAGAATCCGGCAACATGAAAGGAAGAAAACCAGATCACCATTTCATCGGTAAAACACTCTTGTCTCCTCAGACCCTTGTCATGCTCTTCTCCACCGGTTGATTCATCTATTTCCCTTTTCATTGAAAATCTGCATATCGGGCACGTAAAATGTGGCACCGACAACCACTTATTAATGCAGACGGTATGAAACTCGTGCAGACAGGGCAGGACCCGCGTGCCCGTTTC
>JBBMKE010368071.1:0-13037 GCA_037834125.1 Lippia alba | reverse complement strand
AAAGAAGTGTTGCCTATGAACAAAATCATTTTGTTTATTACTCAAAGATTGTTTGTGATTTTACAAGGAATAAGTAAGCACTAATGCTTTCAGAGCACTATTCCTAACAGACAAGTCAAGCACTTCTTGACATATTTAGTGATGTCACACTTCATTCCATTCCACCAGAAATGCTTCTTGAGGTCATGGTATATTTTTGTTCCTCCTGGATGTACCGTGTATCGAGTTCTGTGTGCTTCATCTAAAATTTCCTTTTGTACTACAGGAGGTACACAGACTCGTCCCTTATATCTCAAGATTCCATGCTCTTCTTTGGTGAATTTAGCCTCAATATCCTTCTTCTTAGAATTGAGACACTTCTGAATCCAATCATCCTGCTCCTGGACTTCCTTAAGTCGTTCCTATAATGGCGAGGATATCACTAGGCTGGCTCATCGAGATTTTGAAATGATTGTTACGGGTCCACTCTTTCTATAGAGTGTTGCCAGAATAGATTTTCGAATTAATGCATCTGCCACAACGTTCGCTTTTCTTGGATGATATTATATCACACAATCGTAATCTTCTAGGAATTCCATCCACCTTCTTTGCCTCATATTCAACTCCTGAGTGAATAGACATCTCAAGCTCTTATGATCTGTGAAAACTTCGAAAGTTACTCCATACAAGTGGTGTCTCCACTTAGCTAGGGCAAATACGATTGCCACTAGTTCTAGATCATGTGTTAGGTAATTTTCCTCATGAGGCTTAAGTTTTCTTGAGGCGTAGGCGATAACCTTACCATTTTGCATTAGGACACATCCTAATCCTTCTTTAGATGCATTAGTGTAAACCACATAGCTTTCATTTCCTTCAGGTAAGGCTAGCACTGGAGCAGATGTTAGTCTTTGCTTCAGTTCTTGAAAACTCTGCTCACATTTTTCCGTCCACTCAAATTTTCCTTCTTTCTTTGTCAGTTGAGTGAGCGGTGAGGGTATCTTGGAGAAATCCTTTAAAAATCTCCTATAATAGTCAGCAAGTCCTAAAAAGCTCCTTATTTCAGACGGATTCTTTAGCGTTTGCCAATTCATCACTGTTTCAATCTTGGAAGGATCTATTTCTATTCCAGACCCAGATATTATATGCCCAAGGAAGGTCACCTTTTCCAACCAAAATTCACACTTACTGAATTTTGCGTATAGCTTATGTTCTTTCAAAGTACTCAGTCCTATACGGAGATGTTCAGCATGCTCTTCAGGAGTCTTGGAAAACACCAGAATATCATCGATAAAAATAACGACAAATTTATCCAAGTATGGTCGGAAGGTCGTGTGTATTAAATCCATTAATGCCGCAGGAGCATTGGTCAATCCAAATGACATTACTACAAATTTGAAGTGACCGTATCAAGTATTGAAGGCAGTTTTCGGAATATCTTCCTTCTTGATTTTCAGCTGGTAGTATCCCTGCCTTAAATCCAACTTAGAGAATATAAGCAACAAATCTTCAACAAATACCCGACCTTCAACAAATCCTCAAGTTGAATCTTTAACTTTTTCAATTCTATCGGTGCCATTCTGTAAGGTGTCTTGGAGTATGGTTCTGATCCCGGATAAAGATCTATTATGAATTCAATCTCTCAGTCCGGCGGTAAAGTGTTCAGGCTTTCGGGAAACACATCCGGATAATCCTTTACAACCTCGGTGTACTCACACTTTACGTGATCATTCGGCTTATTGAGAATATAAGCAACGAATCCCTCAACACCCTTTCTTAATAACCGATGAGCCTCTGTACACGATATAAGCTGAACCGCATTCGAACCAACACCCAAAACCGATTCTCCACCCAATATGATCTTCTTGGCAAAACAGTCAACTAAGGCCCGATGCCTATACAACCAATCCATGTCTAATATCACCCTATATCTTTTCATGGGCATCACAATGAACTCTGCCAAATACTCCTTTCCTTCCAATTTTACGGAACAACTCTGAACCACCCGGTCGGTTTCCAAACTACTATCCAAAGAAGAACTCACCACAAAACAAGCATTCACAAAAAGAGCAGACAAGCTCAAAGAATCAACTAAATCACAAGCAATGAAAGAATGCGTGGCACCCTGATCAAAAAGCGTATGCATGCTCGTGTTATGAATGCAAATTATACCTTCAACCACGACTGTGGGATCCATTTCTGCATCCTGCTCTTCACCCTCAAGGGCGTACACACTAGCTTGTATCAGGGGCCTTGGTGCTCCTCCTCGATAGCCCAGAGTCTTGTCGGGGTATGCCTCTGCCCTATGGTCTACTTTCCCAAAAATTAATCACAATCCAAGTCTCTTTCGACAGTTATAGTAATTGTGAGTCGGCCCGCCACAATGTACGCATGGAGACTGAGCCAAACGAGCTGGGCTCAGAGCCTGTAGTGTCGGAGGTGCCGCTTGTGCTTGTGGAATAGGTCCACGTGGCTTCTTGAATGGACCTTTATCTGGTGGAGAGGCTTGTACCAAGGGCCTTTTCCCCGTGCTTGAACTGGATCCTTGTCTCGTGAATGCCCTTGGGGCAACTGGGTCTTTCTTCTTGAATTCCTCTTCCTGCTCAAATGCCCTCTACACCGTGTCTGTCAAGGATACGTAGTTGTGTCCCGCTTGCCCATGTCGAAGATCTTGTCTCAACCCTGCTATAAATTTCTTACTTTTCTCTTTTCATCACGGGTAACGTGGGGAGCATATTTCCCAAGCTTGTTGAAAATAGCAAGGTATTGAGATACCGTTCGGGTCCCTTGCTTCAAATTCATAATTTCTTGCTCTTTTCTATCCCTTACAACCTTCGGTACAAAGCTTTCCTGGAACTCCCGTGTAAATGCCTCCCAAGTAGCTTCCTCTCCATCAACCTCTAATCTTTCTCTTGTTCTTTCCCACCAATCATATGCTTCTCCATCGAGATGAAACACCGTGAATTGAACCTTCTCCTGGTCCGTGAACTGCCAGACGTTGAATATCCTCTCTATCCGGGTCAACCAACCCTCAGAAATAGCATCATCTATGGAACTCGAAAACCTCGGAGGGTTGTAGCTCAAGAATATCCCGTGAGGGTCTCTATGGTTATTCGGAGTGTGTGGTGGTTCAATCAGTTGCTGCTGAGGTGGTGGTGGTGGAGCTGCCTTAGGTCTCCTCTGCTCGACATAATTGTACACGGTATCTATGAAATGCTCCATATTCATTTGGGGTGGAGCCGGTGGAGTAGGAGTGTGATCATGGCGGTGACGCCGCTTTGGAGATCTTTCTTGATGTCTTCTGGGAGGCATTCTGTAATTGAAACCCTGAAAATGCGTGCGTTTTAGTCCATGCATGAGAATGTAAGCAATTCAGTCAATTTCAATCATAGAAGCACGTAAGAGAGTCAAATGCAACACATTATCATTTAATTCCTAAGCCATGAGACCTAGACTGACCCACACGACACTGGAGCTGGGTTTTGTAACCCAAAGCTTTGATACCACTTAAGGATATAACACCCAAATGCAAGGCGCCACATCCCCCTTACCGAGACCCGACCCGATCTGCATATGAAATAGACAATCCATACACGAATCAAATCACGGCGAACGGGGACTCACACACATTCGCTATGCTAGGCAGCTAACCCTTGAACCAAATAATAACTAGGATCCAAAATCAAATCAATGCAAGGAAAATCGGAAGCATTATCATACATTACACACATTGATCTACGAGCTCCAAAGTAATAATTCACATAAGTCATGGCCTTCACAGCCTCAAGATACAAAATGCGTTCAATAAATACATAACCGAAATAATAACATGAGTGTATGTAAACAAAATAACCCAATATGCTAGACTCAAATGCAAGACTCCTAGACTTGTATTCCCGCCTAGCACAAAACACCTACAAGCAAAAGACTGAAACAAAACTGAGTTCAATCCAAAAGGGATTGGTGGGTATAAAAATAGGGTACAATATATAATATCGCGGTATTGAAACACGTTCATGCAAGTTATAATCCCACTTGAAGTTTTAGAATAATTTCCCAAGCGGGCAAGAAAGAAGCATAAAAAAGGATTATAATGACCATTTCAATCTATCATTAGGTTATTCATGGCCCGGTCAGGGGGCGTGTATAATCTCGAACCTTCTCCTCAGGTGTATACATTATTCATTCATTCATACGTTTTCATACAATTACTCTTTTGTGCACATTCATTCGAATCATTACATTCATTCATCTACAACTCATTTCTCCGGGTGATGGACGGGTTTGCAAGACCCGACCATCCATTCATTGTGGCTAGTGGGGTACATGAATCCCCAAAAGCCTGATTAGCGTTTCTTTGTCAAAACTCCTGATAAAGTTCGTTTCGCCATAAATTGGTTGGAACTAGTATGAGGGATCACCGTCGGCCCTTGCCTTCCCGGATAGCCACTCACACTAAGTCTTGGGGCCCGTGTACATTCATGTTCTCGCCAAAACTTTTGGTAGTATATTCAAGTGAAAAGGGCTTTACATTCAAAATCATTTACACAAAAATGACTCTATATATATATATATATATATATATATGTTTTGGCTCAAAACTTTGCACATAAGGGATATGTTGGGTCATTATAACTAATAGAAGAATAACCCACCTTACACAAGACAAGAAAGGGAAACAAGGAGCTCAAAGATCGCCCTCGCTTCCAACAGGACCTGTATCTGTGCCAAGAAAGTGAAGTGAAACGCATGAGGACCATATATGACGTACAACAACGTCATGCATATGACATGAGATGCATATGGAATCAAATAAAGTCGTGGAGTTGCAATCATGTATCATTTCACTCATTCTTATTCATTCAAGATCATATCATGCGCATTTTACTCCACTTAAATCCCAAATTCATACAAGAATCATAGATCACATATATGAAACATAAATCATATTAATTCGAGCTTCATGAACTCATATCGTAGCAATACACACTTATAAGCGATGAAAGTACATAGGAGTCATATTAGGGGTGGGAAAACATCATATAAACGAAAAGAAACGAGAAAACAAAGCATGAAAATCGGTCGGAACTACTGGAGAGGATCAACGGCCGTTGATATTTCCTTCAGGATTTCCAACGGCCATTGATTCCATGCAGTAGCTATGGATGCTACTGCATTAAATCAACGGCCGTTGATTTCCCAAGAAGAAAATCCAACGGTCGTTGGAAGCCCTCAAACATGAATTCTTGGCCAAAAACAGGGCATAACACTTCAACAACCCATCCCACCCTTGACCAACACAATATAGCATGAATCAACACCTAAAATACCAAGAACCAACTCTAATACATGCAAGGAATCAAGCTTAAACAAGAACCAAGGCAAGAGATGGCTTATATGATCATTTCTCTAAAATTTCATTCAAGGTTCATTAATGGCAACTTATGAATACCTCAACTACTCATCAATAAGGTTCCATACAATCATAAATGAAGTTCAAGAGTTCATATCCCACACATAAAGCTCAAAGGAAACTAAGACATGCATGATCACATAATTTGGGCTCAAACCCTCATGAATGCCCATATAATCAAAATCATAGCAAACCTTGATGAAAATATGCATACAATAGCTTAAATAAAAGAGGGAGAGATGCCATGAATTAATTCATACTCATATAAGAAGGAAAACTAGAGATGGAAGTGATGGATCAATGAGAGAGATGATGAATAGTGCAGTTTTCTTTTCTCTTCTTGGGGTAACGTGCTTTGGGGAAGGGTTTGAGTGTTTAATTTGAAATGAAATTGATAAGTGCTTATGGGGGTTGAAAGTGAGGGTTAATTAGGCTCAAACCTCATGTAATTTGGGTGAGTATTGAGGGTTTTATGGTCTTTTTAGTGAGCATAGGTCATTTAGGCACGAGTAAGTTTTCCAGGATGGTTTCGATGTTCCAAACGAGTTCTAATTCAAATTCCGAGTACACAAACACGTTCATAACTCAAAAACTAATACATACTCAAATTCCACCAAATTTAGAATTAAACTCATAGGGTTTCGGCAAGCAACAAGTCGATCATGCGCATTCAAGTTCAAACATTTAAATTCACCTTCAATCAAACAATTATAAATCCATAAAGAAGTTGAAATAATACTAACTAAATAAAGAAATACGCAAATAATTATAAATTTAAATACGCACATAGTGTCACAAAACCTATACCTGTACGGATGAGAATCTGGGGTGTTACACGTACCTTATTATATTTATCTAGTGTTGGGGTGTGCGTTCGCCGCCTCACTCAGTCAGTTGACTGACTCCTCGCTTTTGCCTTTTAGTTGCAGGTTCTTTTGGCGTGAGCTAGGCGGAGAAGTGTTTCTACACTTGTACACTTTTGTGTCTATGTCTAGTGGCAATCATACATACATTCCTGCTTTGATTTGTATTATTCTTGAATACTTATGATACTTTGTTTATTCATTTTGACAGGCCTTGCCGGCCATTATGTATATGATGTGAATATTATGAATTTTGGTTATATGCTATGCTTGGTTTTAAATTTACTACTTCCGCGCACTCCGAGTTTTTTGGTTTTGTTTAGCTCCACCTGGCTTAGCGTGTGCGTGTCACCATTCGCTAGGATTTGGATTCGAGTGCAGACTTTTTCGTAGCCGGGTTTGGATCTTGGTGCGGGGGGATGTGGGCCCCTTTGTGTGGGGCGTTACATCCTTTGAGTGGTATCAGAGCACGTTTGCAAAACGGGCACTAGTGTCGTGTGGGTCTGTCTAGGTCATACGACTTAGGATTGCGTGGTTATGTGCTTATGTGATAATGTGACTTATGTGAATTGATTACTTGATTGCTTGACTACTTGTTTATTTTATTAATTGTTTACTTTGACATACATATACTAATAAACATGCATCCATATTACTTGAATTTGTGATTTTCAGGATGCCTCCGAGAGTCGTGACCGTGAGCAAACTCCGGATCTAAATCAACCACCTTCGCCACCACCATTGAATGTAGAAAATATTGTCCAAGCCCTACTCAACCAACTTCAACAAAATCAAAGGAATCCGACTCCCCCGGTTGAAGGGCAAGAGACTTCTAATGTGTACAAGGAGTTCCAGAACAACAATCCTCCAAAATGGTATGGAGGTTACGATATTAAAGCGGAGGAGTGGCTTTCGGAGATCCGAGGGATTTGGGAGATATGTCAGGGTAGCTCTCAAGACAAGGCCATTTGCACGGGACTGTTTGTGCAAAACCAAGCTTCTACGTGGCTCAAGGGAGTTCGAGCCAAGCTTGATAGGATGAGACGGGAGTTCAATTGGGAGACTTTCGTCCAAGAATTCCACGAGAAGTATATACCCGTAAGTGCTCAATAACGAAGGCTTCAAGAGTTCAACGACTTGAAGCAAGATAATAGGACGGTGGAGGAATATATCTTGGAGTTTGAGAGGCTATCACCATATGCCACTCACATCACCGACCACGATTCTCATAAGGCCCAACATTTTCTCCATGGGTGAAGGCACGAACTTCAAGTGGCTCTTCAAGCGGTGAACGTGAGAACTTGGGCTAAGGTCACAAAAAGGGCGATTCAAGTTAAGGCCCAAAAGATGCGGTTGAAGCCTCCACCTTTCTCTTTTTCACAAGGATCGGGGTCCGGATCTGGATCGGGTGAAAGGCCCATTTCTTATGCCCCATGCCCTCCTGTGGCTCCGACTTTTCATCCCCAGAGCACTGGGAACAAAAACCCCCGTATTACCGATCCCCCGATGCCTTCGGCTCTTCCAGCTCTGGCACTACCGCTCCCGTGGCTCAGGCTCCTATCTGATGCACCTATTGCTAGAGAAAGCATCCAGTTGAGCAGTGTTGGAGACTTCAGGGCAAGTACTTCAAGTGTGGGTCTTCAGATCATAAGTTAGACACGTGCCCTCATGCGAGACCGGCGATTCAGGCTCGAGCTTACGCCTTGAGGGTGAGGAGGAGGACGTTGAGATAGATCAGAATGCCATCGTGGAAGGTACGATAACCATTCATGACATCCCATTGCATGCATTGTTTGATCCCGGAGCGACGCATTCATTCATTTCCTGGAACATTGTTGCTTCTTTGCCTTTGCATGCTAAGTTATCTGCACATGTGTATTTATTTGTTTGCCTCCGGGTGGTCATTTGGAGATGGATAAGGTCTACAGGGGTTGTCCCGTTTGCTTTGAAGATTGGGTTTTTCTAGCGAATTTGATAGAAATGCCTATGAAGAGGTATGGAGCAGTCCTTGGGATGGATTGGCTTTTCACACATCGGGCGGTTATGGATTGTCGTGTGAAGAAAGTGTTGCTGGGTTCTGTGGTGTTTACGGGTGTAAGGTTGAAGTCCACCCCGTTTATGTCTTTTATGGAAGCGAGCAAGCTCATCCGGGACGGCGCGACAGGCTTCGTGGCTTAATAAACCAAAGGATCAAGTTAAGCTTGAGGAGACAGAGGTTGTGAGAGAGTTCACCGATGTTTTCCCCGAGAGTCTAGGTTATCTGCCACCTGACCGGGACATCGAGTTTGTTATTGACCTCTATACCGGATCTGAGCCTTTCTCTAAGACACACTACCGGATGGCTCATGCCGAGCTAAAGGAGTTGAAGACACAACTTGAAGAGTTGTTGGCTTGCGGGTATATTCGTCCGAGCGCTTCTCTGTGGGGTGCTCCGGTCCTTTTTGTAAAGAAGAAAGACGGGACCTTGAGGATGTGTATAGACTACCGCGAGCTAAACATGATGATGGTGAAGAACAAGTATCCATTGCCCCATATCGAGGAGTTATTTGATCTTCTGCAAGGTTCACGGGTGTACTCCAAGTTAGATTTGAGGCAAGGGTATTACCAACTTCGTATCCTGGAGGAAGATATTCCTAAGACGGCTTTCAATACCCGGTATGGACACTTTGAGTTTGTAGTGATGCCGTTTGGATTGACTAATGCTCTGGCCGTGTTCATGGACATGATGCACCGAGTGTTTAGACAGTTTCTCGATAAGTTTGTGGTGATATTTATAGACGAAATTTTGGTGTACTCGAGGTCCGAGGAAGAGCACGCGAATCACCTTCGTTTGGTTTTGGAGACACTAAAACTTTACGCCAAGTTTAGCAAGTGCGAGTTTTGGATCGACAAAGTTACATTCCTAGGCCACATAATCTCAGGTAACGGAATTGAAGTCGATCCCTCCAAGATAGAAACCATAGCTCAATGGGAGAGACCGAAGAACGCCTCCGAAATGAGAAGTTTTCTTGGGTTAACAGGTTACTACAGGAGGTCTGTGAAGGATTTCTCTAAGATCGTAGGCCCGTTGACTCGATTAACTAAGAAGGAGGCAAAGCACGAGTGGGATGACGAGTGCGAGAGGAGTTTCAAAGCTTTAAAGGGGCGATTAACTTCTGCACCAGTTCTTACCTTACCCGAAGGATCCGAAGTCTATGCGGTATATACAGATGCTTCTAAGGAAGGCCTCGGATGTGTGTTGATGCAAGATGGTCGAGTGGTGGCCTATGCATCTCGAAAGTTGAAGGAACACGAACAGAACTATCCCACTCATGATCTTGAGCTTGCAGCGGTTGTGTTTGCTTTGTCGAAGTGGCGCCATTACCTCTACGGAACGACGTTCGAAATCTTCACGGATCATAAGAGTTTGAAATATTTATTTTCTCAGAAAGAGCTCAACAATAGACAGAGGCGATGGATGGAGTTACTCGAGGACTACGATTGTATAATCCAATACCATCCAAAAAAAGCAAATGTGGTAGCGGATGCTTTAAGTCGGAAAGCTAGTGTGTCAGGGTTGAGTGTGGAATCTCCGGGATAAGATTCAGTGATTGTGGTTTCAGAATCTCGATTAGCTTATATCTCGGTCCAACCAGAATTGAAACAGAAACTAATTGACGCTCAGGCTTCGGATGCAGAAATTTAGAAATTAGTAGCTCGTTCGAGGGTTGATCCTAAGAGTAAGTTTGGATTTGATGATTCGGGTCTTTTCAGGTTCAAGATAAGAGTTTGTGTGCCTGAGGAACTTAAGAGGTTGGTGCTCGAGGAAGCACACCGTTCTGGATATTCCATTCACCCCGGTGGTACGAAGATGTACCGAGATTTAAAAGAACTTTATTGGTGGAATGGCATGAAGAGAGATGTCGCTAACTTTGTGAAGCGATGCCTTGTGTGCCAAATGGTGAAAACAGAACACCAAAAATCGAGAGGAACTCTCCAACCACTTCCGATTCCCGAATGGAAGTGGGAGCAAGTGACAATGGACTTCGTGTCCGGTTTGCCGAGGTCTAGAGGAGGTTTCGATGGAATTTGGGTGATAGTTGATCGTATGACGAAGTCTGCACATTTTATCAAAGTTAAGATGTCATACAAAGTTCCTAAACTAGCCGAGCTCTATTGTAACGAAATTGTGAGACTTCACGGTGTTCCTAAGAGCATAATTTCGGATCGGGATCCTTAGTTTACTTCTAAGTTGTGGCAAGAGCTACAAAAACGGTTCAATACGAAGCTTCTTTTCAGTACAACTTTCCATCCTCAAACGGACGATCAATTAGAAAGGTTGATACGGTATTTGGAGGATTTATTGAGGTCTTGTGTGTGGGATTTCAAAGATAAGTGGGATAAGCACCTTGCTCTTATTGAGTTCGCCTACAATAACAGTTACCAAACATCGATCAAGATGACTCCCTACAAGGCCTTGTATGAAAGAAAGTGTAGGTCACCTTTATGTTGGGATATTGAAGATTGGAGGTGGACCAAAGAGAATAAACTCGAAAGGGCAACACCTAAGGAGAAGATCGATAAAACCACGACCAAGGTTAAGTTAATTCAACAGAGGATGAAGGCAGCTCAGGATAGACAGTAGAAATATGCCAATAAGAGGAGGAGACCTCTCGAGTTTGAAGTAGGAGATCGGGTTTTCTTGAAAGCATCTCCTAGGAAGGGATTTTCTAGAGTTGGTCGAGGTGGGAAGTTAAGCCCAAGGTTTCTAGGACCGTTTGAGATACTTGAGAGGGTTGGAGAAGTAGCTTACAGAGTTGATTTGCCACCAAGTTTGACCGGGATACACAACGTGTTTCATGTTTCTCAGCTCAGAAAGTTCTATCCCAATGAGGCAACCATTCTCCCGGTGGAAGAGGTACAACTTGAGCCGAACATGACAATAATAAGGCACCCGGTTGCGATTCAAGACTGGAAGATACAAGTTTTAAGAAACCGGCAGTTGCCCTTGGTCAGAGTTTTGTGGAGAGATCAGAAATCAGAAGAGTCTACTTAAAAAACCGAGGAGAAAATGCGGCAGTTGTATCCGGAGTTATTCTCGGGTTCAGAGGTGAACCTGGGGACCAGGTTCTCCGAAGGGGAGAGGTTGTAACACCCCGTGTTTCCGGGTCGACAGTAAATGTGTGTTTATTTAATTATTCTCGTTTTGCATGTTACGTGGACCTAACTGTGCACTTTAAATTATTTTGGGGGTTTTCATGCATTAGATTTTCGGACACAATTGTTGTTTATTTGAAAGTTCTTGGGGTCATTTTGCAATTATGACCTTCTTGAGTCCCTAGGACGTATCTTGAGCTTGGGAACTCATATTCGAGTTTCGACACCTCCATGGAGTTCCTTCCGACGAATGGGATTCAATGAGCCTAACCCCATATTTTTCTGACTTCGTTTCGACCCTTTTTTACCCTAAATACGACCTAAGTACACAAATACACAACTTATACCTAATATGGGACCCATAATACCATACCCTGGCAAGACTTTCTCTCCCTCTCTCACACAAAATCAGCCCTCATCACTCTCTCCCTCACCAAAACCGATCGGCACCCACAAGAAGAAAGGAAGAAGAAGTTTTCCCCAAGTTCAACCTCTATTGTTGCACCTTGAGCTCAAGACCCTCTTTCATTCTTGCATTTTCCTTTCAAGGTAATTTCATATTCTTGTTCCTTGCACTCTTGTGTCTTCATACATCATAATATCTCATGGATTAATTGTGTATATTGTATATGGTGAATAGTAAGGGTTTGTTGTGTTTATTGGCTTCTTGCATTTCCATGAGATTTGTTGGCATTCATTGCATATTTGGTGGTTGTTGATGCATATTCTTGAGTTATTTATGGCTTCTTGGCTTGGTAGTTGCTTGAGGAGACTCTTACCATTAATGCATTTATGGGTTTGTGAGGGGGAAGCCTGCAAGCATGATTTATTGCTCATTTTGTTACTCATATGTGTTCTTGAGGTGATTGGAAGCATGAGTGTTGGTTTTGATTGAGAATGTGGCTTAATCCCTTGATCCCCTTTCTTGCATTTGTGTACCACATTGTGCTAGGAGGTAGTATTATGCATTTTGGTGTTGATAGATTGTTTATAGGATTCATTTATGCATCTTCGTTCATTGAATGCGTTAACTATGCTCGTATTTGTGCATGTGATTGGATCCTATGCCTTCATTTCATAACTTTCTTGTTGCCTATGCATGCTTATTTGATTCTTGAAGTTAGGTTATTATTTGTGTTGCTTGGACTTGGACAAATTAGAGTGTATTGGAGTTTTGGTGTTGAACCCTGTTTTGAACCGTGACTTGTGCCCATAAATTTCAGGCCAAACGGGCATTTGGCCACCCTTTTATTTTTGCAAACGCCCGTTTGGTATGGCGCCAATTTGAAATTCTGTCTCTAACAAACGCCCGTTTGGGTTTTAAGAAGAAAAGTGAAACGGGCGTTTGGAAAGAGAAATCTGTTACAGAAGGTTTTTGAACCCCCGTTTGGAGTTTGCTCTTGTTTTGCAAACGGGCGTTTGAGAAGTGAAATTTTGTTACAGAAGCAACTTGAACGCCCATTTGGTTTTCCTTTATAAATTGGAAACGGGCATTTGGGAAGCCATTTTTGGGAACAGACGCATGTCACATGGGCGTTTGGTGTTTGTTCTACAAACCCAAACGGGCGTCTGAGATGCTACTGTCCGTTTTTGGATTTTTCGACTTTTGCGGTTCAATTCCTTTGACCCCTAAATGCTTTGATATGTCC
>JBBMKE010367960.1:0-13038 GCA_037834125.1 Lippia alba | reverse complement strand
GTCCGATACACCCAGAGGGCCCCTTGGAGTTCCTCGGCCCATTCACCTTTCTTACTCTCGAGCATCATTTTTAGATGCTGGAGTATGATCCTGTTTGTTACCTCAGCTTGACCATTGGCTTGTGGGTGGCCCACGAAAGTGAAGCGTTGTTCGATGCCTAGTTCCGAGCACTATTCTCGAGTGTCGGCGGCAATGAATTGGGAGCCGTTGTCTGAAATGAGCACCCTCGGGATGCCATAACGACAGATGATGTTCTTCCAAATGAAGTCTCTAACTGTCCGAAAAGTGATTTTGGCAATAGTTTCTCCCTCGGCCTATTTAATGAAGTAGTCCACGCTATGATGGCAAACTTCCGCTGTCCGACCGCCATAAGAAGGGGTCCAATGATATCAATACCCTATTGATCGAAGGGCCATGATACGTCGACAGGGATCATCTGGGCTGCTGGAAGTTGCGGGACATTCGTGTGGAATTGGCACTTGGGGCATTTCTTGGAGTAATTGACGGCATTCTGTAAGACCAAGGGCCAGTAGAATCCACTGCGCAACACCTTTTTAGCTAGAATCCGACCACCAGAATAGTTTCCACAATTGCCACCATGTATATGCTCTAAGACCTCTTTCGCTTGTGAGGGCCTCAAGCACCTCCTGGGGGGTCTTTAGAACGAGTGTTTGAAGAGCCGCCCCTCATCATCCAGAGAGAACCTGGAAACTTTGTTTCTTACTTTTCTTGCCTCAATTTTGTCACTCGGAAGGGTTCCGTCTCGGAGAAATAAGATAACCGCATGGAGCCAGCATGGCTCGGAAGGATCAATCATATTAATTTGTCTCGGTGATTCGCTCTCTTCTATCAGCGGCGCCTCGGTTTTAAGGAAGGTAACTGCATGCTCGCGGGTCTATCAAGGAAAGATGCGAACTTTGAGAGAGCGTCTGCCGCTCATTTTCCGCACGCGAAACCTGCAGCAGATGGAACTCCTTGAATTCAGCAATGATCTCTCTTGCTTTCGCCAAGTAACGCACCATGGTGGTTTCTCAGCTTTGTAAGTCCCATCGATCTGACTTGCAATCAACTGGAAATCCACGTAAGCTGTCACCCAGGCTCCCTCCCTTGCGAGGTCGAGGAACCATCAGTGTGCAACAACTATAAGCCTTCGCCTCCGAGTGATGGGGAATCTAACCCAAAACGCTCTACTAAGAGGTCTGCCACAGCTTAGGCTTGGATGGATGTGCGTGGCTCAAAACAGATGTCAAATTGGCTTAGTTCAATGGACCTTTTGATCAGCCTTCCGGAGACATCAGGCTTGGCGAGGACTTGCTTGAGGGGTTGATCAGTGAGCACTGTAATAGAGTGTGCTTGAAAATACAGTCTTAACCTTGGCGAGGTATTGATGAGCGCGAAGGCGAATTTTTCAATCTCCGCATAGCGTTTCTCCGCCCCTTGTAGGGTTTTGCTCAAGTAGTAGATGGCCAGGTGCTTTCGTTCGCGTACTGCAACGAGCACAGCGCTCGTGGCCTTTGAAGAGACTGAGAGATAAACGAAAAGATGCTCCTCCTCCACGGGCTTGGTTAAGAGTTGGGCGCACGAGAGATACTATTTCATGCTTAGAAGGGCTTCCTCGCACTTGGGGATTCATTCGAAATTGCGAGCGTTATGCAGAATCTTGGAAAAGGGTAGGATTCTGTCAGCGGACCGAGAGATGAATCTGTTGAGGGAGATTATCTTCCCTACTACCACTTGAACCTCTCTGACGTTTCGAGGGGATGGGATGTCGATGATTGCCTTGATCTTCTCTGGATTGGCTTCAATCCCTCGTTGGCTAACCGCGTAGTCAAGGAACTTGCTGCCTCGCACCCCGAATGTGCATTTAGAGGGGTTGAGTTTCATTCCATACTGTCGGAGGATTTTGAACGCCCGACGGAGGTCATCCAAGTACGAACTTTGATGCTCGCTTTTCACTATCATGTCATCCACATAAACCTCCACGGATTTCCCAATCTCTGGCTCGAACATCCAGTTGACGAGGTGCTGATACGTTGCTTCGGTATTTTTTAGACCAAAAGGCATGACTAAGAAGTAATATACCCCAACATGCACTACAAAGGAAGTTTTTGGACGATCCTCAAGAGCCATGAATATCTGGTAATATCCTTGAAAGAAGTCCATCATGCTCATAGGCTCACAACCAGCGGTCGAATCCACTAGTTGATCTATGCGGAGCATAGGATAGGGGTCTTTTGGGCAAGCTTTGTTCAAATCTGTGAAGTCGTTGCACATGCGCCATTTGTTCATGTTTTTGGGCACGAGAACGATGTTGCAAAGCCATTCAGGATATAAAATTTCTTCAATATATTGAGCGTCAAAGAACTTGTTGACTTCCTACTCAATGACTTGTTTCCAAAAACCATGGACATCCCTCTTTTTCTGTTTGACAGGCTTGAAGGTAGGATCAACGTTAAGCCTGTGGACTATGATGCACTGGGTCAATGCCAGTGAGGTCCGAGGCTTTCCATGCGAACATGTCCAAGTTTTCTCTCAGAAAGTCTATCATCATGACTTGCGCGAGACCCTCGAGGTTGAAGCCTATCTGTGTGTTCTTCTCGGGGTTCCAAGGTTCCAACTCAATAGTGAGGTACTTCTCTATTGGTTCAATTCTCACATCTGGTCGTGGCGCTTCGAGCGCTCTTTTCTTTCCCTTGAGGCAGTTATCCACTTCTTCCGAAGGTTGATCCTCTTCACTCCCTGCGGATTCTTTGACTGCCCCGGGGGGCCCATGACTCGCGGGAGCTTTAGATCCCCTTTTCTTGTAGAGCTTGGCCCGTTTACACTCAGGACCATCTTCGTCGAGCTTTAGGAAGTCGAATGTTTTCTTCATTGATCATTGCGGGATGGTTTATTTTGGCTTGTGGCTGCGAAGGGACAGGATATAGCATTCCCAGGCTTCCTTTACGTTGCACAAGACTTCTTACTTCTCCAGTTCCCTCGGGAGTGGAGAACTTGATCTTCTAGTGGTAGGTGAAAATTACAGCTTTGAAATCTACGAGGGTTGGGCGCCCGATGATGATGTTGTAGGGCAAGTCCACTTCGACAACTGCATATAGCACACTCAAAGTTTTACGTTGCGGGGTACTACCAAAAGAGGTGGTCAAGCGTATTTGTCCGCGAGGGCCAATCTCGGAACCCCCAAAGCCAATTAGGGCTGTTCTGAGGGGTTCGAGGGGAATGTTAGTGATATTCATCTTTTGAAACGTTTAGTATGGCAAAACATTAACATAGCTTTCACTATCCACCAAAACCCTCTTTACAACTTGATTATGCACGTCTAAACTAACCACCATGGGCAGTTAGAGGTTTCACGGATCTCGTGGGGTATTCCAATGTGTTCAAGGTCTTTATCGGTGAAACCTACGATGTCGTTCTCGCTTGAGAGTTGGCTTGCCTCGACGGAGTAGACAGTTTGGACTCACTGAGACTTCTGATCATAGTTTTGTACGAAGCGGCGGCGAGAGACATTGGAATCCTCTCCCGAGAAACCGCTGACAATCATGTGGATGACTGCGTAGGGCTGGTTCTCGAGCTCCCCAGTCTTCTTTTTTCCTCGGTCGCTCCCCTCGGGCTGACGGTGAGGGGGGACTCCTTGAGCGGGAACGACTCCTTCTTCTATTGCGAGCTCGCTCGTTGCACCTTTCGGAGAATCTCTCTAGGGCCCTCACAAATTCTTTAAAGTGCCCCCCAGCGATGAGCCGCTGGATCTCTGTCTCAAGCTGACGACAATCGTTGGTGTTGTGGCCTTTATGTTTGTGGAAAACATAGTACTTTCCCGAGCTCTTCTGCGCCTCAGTCTCTCTCATCTTTGGTGTTCTCTTGAAGAGTTTCTTGTCAGCCAAGGAGTAAATCTCTACGATAGGCCTGTTGAGCGGGATACGCTCGCGCTCAGATCTTCGTGGTGGTGATTGATTTCTATTGGTGTGGGGTGGACTGCGGCGACGATCTTTCTTATTTGGCTCACCCCTATCTAGGGCCCTAACTATTGGATAGTGGTTAGCCAAGGCGCGCTCCCGAGCCTGGTAGATGTCTTCGAAGGTGAAATGGGAGTCAGCAATCTCCCTTAGCTCGAGCATGGTTTGGGGATTCCTCTTTGTGACTTTCTCGACAAACTCTTTGCTCACATTGTTCTTCATGTTGACAGACCGAAAGAGTACATGCCTAACGAAGACCATCGAAGGCTGCTCCACCAGTAGGACCTCCTTATTGAATCGCTCCATGAAAGATCTGAGGGTTTCATTGGGCCCCTGCACTATATGGTAGAGCACGGTTGCGTGGGGGGCAGGCGCCTTCAAGGAGTTGCAGTGGTTGAGGAAGGCGTCCGTTAGATCTCCATACCCTCAGATAGAACGTGGAGAGAGCTTGTTGTACCACTCTTGGGCCATATCTTCGAGGGATGTGACAAAGAGCTTGGCCCAATAATGCAGAGGATGCTCGTAGAGATGCATCAGGTGGGTGAAATGATTGAGGTGCTCTGCAGGATCGGTGGTTCCATCGTATCTGTTGATGGATGTAGGGATCTTGCCCAGCCCGACTCGTGTTATGAGGACCGCATCCGCGATGGGTGATATCTCCAGGAGTTGGTACTCACCCCTGTTTCTGTCATACTCCCTATAATCCTCGGGGTATTCTCTCCTCGGTCGCCTTGGTTCGCGTGCGTATCTGGCCCTGGACCCCACAACCCCACATGGGGATTTTGGGACCGCCCTCGAGAGAGTTGTTCAACTATGTTCTGTAGGTCCTCCAATTGGTTCTGGACGTTGAGGAGTTGAGGGTTGACCTCATTCCTCGGATTTGTCCTCCTTGAGATCCTGGATTGGACCTCCTCGTCGCCATTCTCCCTTCTGACCCTTTGTGGCTCGACTTCGTTTAGAGGGGGAGGTGGGGGAAGTTGTTGATCCTCCCTTGGAGGGGCGTCATTCCTCGGAGGAGGAGGTGGAAGAGGGAGTTATGGCTGTTGCACGTTCTGCGCAGGAGTTTGGTTGTTCTGCGCGGCTTCAAGTGGATGTGCCCGCAGACCTCCTAATGGTGGAGCCCCTGTGTTCCTCGCTCCGGCGGGGAAATATGTTGTGGTGAAGTGCTTTCAAGCATTTTGCGTGGCCTGTGCCTCGCACTGAGCGTAGATTTTCAGAAGTTGTTGGCTTGTCATCTGTGGCATCTCCACCCCTTGGATCTCCCTCGGCAGAGTCATGGGCAGCTGTAGGTTACCCACGTGGTAGGGTTGAACTGTCGGCAACATATGGGGCATCATGTCGGTCATCACTCTCGGCATAGCTCCCTGAGTATATCCCTGCATCATGCCCGGTTGTACAAATGCGAGGCCTTAGGAGGGCATCAACATGGCGGCGAACGCTCCGGTGTTTGGGACTCCCATGGTGGTGTTGGTAACAACGGCGGCGCTCGTGGAGGCAGGTGGTGGCCTAACGAGAGGGGTGGCGCCTTGGGTGGTCATGACGGTTTGATTCGCCAATTCCACAGTCAAATTAACGCCTCCGATGGTGGTGGAAGTGGCTGCAGCGGTGGATCCA
Organism: Lippia alba; assembly: GCA_037834125.1. Classification (NCBI taxonomy): domain Eukaryota; kingdom Viridiplantae; phylum Streptophyta; class Magnoliopsida; order Lamiales; family Verbenaceae; genus Lippia; species Lippia alba. Next base: position 7,468 of record JBBMKE010367960.1, on the reverse strand, counting down.
CCTCCAGGAACCTCCTCGTTGAGTGGAGGAAAGGTGCCTCAGTTGTCCCGGTTCCAGAGCGAGTAGTCACCATACTAGCAGAAAAAAGAGTTTTTCTAAAGTGGGGGAGGAATAGACTGAACTGGAAAGTTGGTGTTACTGTTCAACTAGCTAACGAAAATGGAGGTTGAGCACAGTGGTTTCCCACAGATGGCGCTAAAAATGATGGTGTCGGAATCGGTAAGAGGTGAATCAACACAAAATATTTTCTATTTGTGAAGTAGGGAAGACCATCACGGGTATAAGAGCCTCAGGAACTAGGTTCCCGTTGAGCGTGGATTCTACCAGATAGGATAACACCAAGGAAGAAGAAGGTAAAGCTGTAAGAGGCTTGAAATGTGCAACAATGGGGTTTTCCAGTTCAGTGTGTATTTCTTGCTTGTGAAGAAAAGCGCTGTAGCCGATGAAGATTGCTTGAAGAAAATGTAGTGAAATTCCTCTATTTATAGTTTGAGGGTGATGTCAGTTAAGTAATATTAACGGTGTGGTATGGGAATAGTATTTCCCTAGACACGTGGCCGGACGTGAGGGTCCGAAAGTGACATGCGTGCGTCACTATTACCTTTTAGGCGGTTATGCCAGACTGTTGTGTCAGCGCCGTTAAAGAATTACGCTCTCGAGCGATGAGATACTTGTATGCCATAAGCCGAGCGTAAGGACGCTCGAAGATGGGTTCCTTGAGATAGGGGACGGAGCATCGAGAGTTGCGTGAGGGTGAGGTTTTGTAGGAAGTAGCTTTCTAGAGAATTCTGCGAGGATTGAGGTTGGGCAGAAGCCGCGAGCCTTAGATATCCGAGTGTTCCATTAAGTCTGACACAGGGTCATGAATGGAGTCTTCCACGATCACGCCATGTAGACGGTGGAGAAGCGAACGTATTTAAGGCCCATCAAAACCATTCTCATTTTGAAGCTCGCAGGTTGGACTCGTAAGCTTTCATGTAAACAATATGTTAATTTTCAAGCTTTGGACACCCCTCTTCCCAATTTGTGATAGTTCTCCCTCAAAATCTATTTCGACAAATATTTTAATTTTGAAAATTTTTAATTCAAAATTGAACTATAATAAAACATATGATCAAATCCTTTTTTCTCAAAATTTTTGATATTGATGTGATAATAGTACGTACTTGATCATTAAAAAACACACACTCTACTTCCTTATGGCTTATTATATATATAGAATCAAAATTTGGAACAAGTGTCTTTGAGAAAACCTAGAAGAATAGATGGGTTACAACCTATGATGCAGGGATACGGACATGACATAATACGGATACGGTGACACAGATTTTTTTTTGAATTTTTTACGTGAGGAGTATTGAACACGATATCGGACACGCATATCCAATACGATACGATACGATAAATGATATTTTCAGAAGTGTCGGTGCATTAGATGTTACAACTTACAACAATCCACAATAAATAAGACAGCAAAATGATCTTGTTTTTACATTTACCAATAAATTATACAATAAAATAAGAAAAAGAAACAACGTATTCACGAGAAATCCACTGCAAACGGAAGACGAAAGTGGGGACCACAAATCTTTCTCTGAAACCAAATTGCCCATCCATCGCGATTATTACCCGACCCACGTACAACGCGTGTCAGGCATTCAGCAGCTCATCACTATTCACATAATAAAACCCACTCAAATTTAGAAAATTCAGACAAATCAATAAACAATTGATTGGGGTGTAAACGAGCATTAAACGGATCGAATATATGATTATCATATATTTATTCGTTTATAATTTGGACGAATTTAAATAATATTCTCTTTACACGAATATAAAACTGTTTCAGACGAATTTAAATAATATCCTCTTTACACGAATATAAGACGAATTCGGACGGATATCAAATTTTAATCAAATTTTTAATTATTAATTTATAACATAAATGATTTAATCATTATATAAAATCAGATGTATGTATTTTAGATAGAGAGAAAATAATAACCATGTCGCTTACTATATATATTATTTTTATTTTTTCTTGATGAACATAGAGATGCAACTGATTATAAATTTTTTTATATAATTAATTTAAAATATAATAATTTAATTAATAATATAATTTATATTATTTTATCAAATAGAGAAAAATAATAATATGATACACAAGTATACTAACATATGTTTATGTACATTAAGAAAAAAAAAACCTATATATTCATATATATTTTTAATATAATATATATATATATCGGATACGGATCACGGATAAATTGAATAACGAATATTTACACAGATAGGAAGTTAAACAAATCAAATATATAATTACCATATTCTTATCCATTTATTATTCGAATAATATCTTATTTAAGCGAATTCGAATAATATCTTTTCTAAACGAATTCAAATGCGATCGAATATCGCATTTTTGAATATCTATTTACAGCCCTAACAATTGATGTCCTTCCGGTTATTATTCTCATTTTCTTTTAAAATAGCTTAGATTATATAAATATTATAATAGACTACTTATTAAGAGTCACGTAGCAAGCAAATGTACAATAAATGAGGCTTAATTCTTAAAGAAATATTTACTTTTTTCAAAATTTCAAAGATTGACCCCACCCAGGAGGTGTTACGCACGGTAGGCAAAAGCATACATGATGCATGTAAATACGATATTTGTCGCAACGAGGCTAAGTAGGCATTAAAGTCTACACACCCAAACCAAGAAAGAAATAAATAAATAAATTCAAACACCTAAAATAACCCTGCTTCCATACAAGAAGACTAAAGTGATATATGTATAAGAAAGAAACACTGCGAAATGCGAATAATTAAAAGATGAAGTAGAGCAATAAGAGTCGCATATTATAAAAGGGAAGCCAGTAGCAGTCAATCAAAAGTCACAAAAGTTTGACAGATGAGATTAATACGTGCCTTTTTTTCTACTAATCAAAATGGACAAAAGCTAAGTCATGGGGCTAAGGGGGTGGGGTGCAGGGGTGGGTTGATCTGATGTGGTGGACGGGTCTTAAGCTGCCACGTTGTCGCTTTTCTTGGAAGGTGCGCAGATCAACCAGACGTTGCCGTATGGGTCCTTCACTCGCCCCACGCGCCCGCCGCAGCACGCGCCTTCACCTTCCGTCACCTCGCCTTCGGAAACAGCGCCGGCGGCCACCGCCTTGGCCACGGCGGCTTCCACCTCTTCGGTCTCCAGGCAGAACACGCTGCCGCTCACGGCGGTCTTCACACTGCAAATATTTAATTAAAAATATGTTGAGAAAAGGAAAAGCATGCATCCACTGAGATTTATCATTTATGTATTCAACATTCGATGGCGATAATAAAATAATATATTTGAGGGAATATCTCGTTTGGTAAAGGATAATTTGAATAGCGTAACAGATAACGCCAAAGTCAGTCCGAGACATACGAGGGGAAATTGAACAGAAATATGAGAGACAGACAATAGAGAAACGGAAATACCACAGGAAAACAACCAAAAGCGACAAATATGATTTGAGATGATTCGAGAAAAATATGATCCCCAACTACCCCATTAAAATGTAAAAAACATACCGAGACGACGACTTTGTTAGTCTGTGAAAGCATGACCCACCAAAAGACCCAAGTAAAACAAAAATAACTTCACAGGACCAAAAAATCACCAGTATTCTCAAGTTGACTACTAAGAACAGATAACGCATGCAGATCTGAAAGATGGCGCATATGCTCATGTCATCGAACAATTAAAACTAAAAATCACCGCGCTAGAGACCGAAACGTACAGTCATAATCACAGAAAAGCAACTCCAGTTCAAATATACAACAAATTCTCCAAAAACAAGCCCATAAAACAACAGATCTAAACAAATACAACCACAATCTGACCCCTAGAGCCATAATAACACATTACAAACACCTAAAAACGAAATTAGAGCTGGAAAACTTACGGTGAGGAGTCCTCAGTCAGGTCAGAGACCACAATAACAGACGAACCAAGCTTCAGCTCCGCCGAGAGGACGAGGGGAAGCTCCTGCTCCGCCTTCCTCTTCGGATGGTTGACGCGGCTGACCTCCTCCGCTCCGAACGCCGCCTTGTAGAACTGAACCGCCTCGCTCGCCTTAGGCGCCTCCACCACCAGCCACGGCTTCACCGCCGCGAAAACCACCGGTGAAGCCTTCGATCCGTTCTCAGCGCCGACGCCGTTTTGCGCTTCCTCCGCCATGAAGTTGAAATGAGAGAGAGAAAGTGCAAAAACACAAAAACCTTGAAGAGAGAGAAACTAGAGAGAGTGTAAGCGAAAAACGGATAAAATGGAAGTGAGAAGAAACTGCGCATATCTGTAGGATATTTATAGAAAGGCCTGGAATCGGAAACGTTGGAGGATAATTTCGATATTAAATTAATCATGCTTTTCCGATGTTGCCCATCCTTTTTGTCCTTTTTTGCAGTTTTAACCCGGATATATGCCCCTACTTTGTTGTCTTATTCACGACTTTGCCACGGCTTTAACCGCAACGGGTATTAACGTGTCAGATTGTTTTCATCGGACCGTCGGGAATGCTCGAAGTTGAAACGAGGAAGGAAATCCAACCGTTGGTGAGATTCGGCCTGAAATTCTCAGCTTTTTGGAAGTAGATATTTACGATTATGTCCTTGTAAATTTAATAGTTTCTGGGTTTAGTACAGAAAAAATACAGGTGGTCGTTTGAGTCCTTTAATGAAGCTCTAGCTCTAATTAATGGAAAAAGAGAAAAGAAAATTCTGTCTCACAAACAGATTGCAGACTCATACAAACAATAATTGTGATTCTTAAATTAAAATAAATTCGAAATTTACGGGATCTTGTTAGGACAATTAATCGGTGTGATTTTTTTTAATTTTATAAATAGTATGCCGATAGTGAATTGTGATTAAAAGGATTCGAACCTATAATCACTCGCACAAAAAAAAACTGTTAATCATTTGGATCAATACCTATCAATTGATGTAATTTTCCTCCGAATCCATTATTTAATATGAATTTACGTTTTTAATGTCATAAATTGAACTATAGTGTATGTTTGATTATGCATGGTAGGAATACTTGAATACTATTTTTTAGTATTTATTAAACGTAGTAATGAGAAAAAGTAATTTCATACAAGAAGAAATTATGCATAACCAGCCTTTTGGGCTTCAACTCTGACTTAGCAGCCCGCATATGTTGTTAGATTCCTTGGGGTCCTTTATAGTTTGGGCCTATATGTGGCCCAATCTCCTCTGTTTGCTCTCATAAGTTATCATTAATCAACATTATTATTAGTTATTACTAGGTGAATTACATTTAGCCCTGATTTAGCCATTTAGGTAGGCTAATTAAAAGTGATACCCCATATTTAGATATAATTATTGTTCTACTTTATTTAAAAAAATTAATTATACGTACCCCACGAATAATATATTAATTACAAATAGCTCCATATAAAATAGATTAGTTAATTACGTAAAAAAGGAGACATATTTGTAAGGTAGTGTAACTAAAATTTTCTAGGAGGGATATAAGTGTAATTATAATTAAAAATGGGGCACCACTTATAATTTATCTCATCTAATTTGGATGTCAAATGCAATTAAGTCTATTATGGAACTAGTTTGCTAGAGTGGAAATCAATGGATTAATTAAGAAACCATTCAATTTTCAATATTTACTTCACTACGGATAGGACCTAGGTTATGGAAAAGCTTGGTGTTTTATTGGAAAATCTTGGTGTTTTGTGGATTAATTAAGAAACCATGCTTCTCATCTCTTTATGATTTGTTCATGGATTACAAATACCTAATTATCCTCCTCAAGAAAGATTTCAGTTGTGTTTAATAGGCATTATTTTTAAATTTTTTGATGACTTTATAAGCATCAATTGCACGCTTGCGATATGTGTTTTACCTTAAAAAGTTATCAGTATTATACATAAATTTCTTAACAAAAAATTATTCAAATCTCTGTCAAAGAATGGAGAATGGAGAATATTAATCCATTACATGTAAAATTGTTTGCAAATTTCGACCAAAAAAAAAAAAAAATTGTTTGCAAATGATGAGGATGTCTTGAGTCTTGGACCCAGCCTAACCTTTATGGGCTTTTTGTCCATTTTCTAAAAAAGACTATGACCGACTATGGACCGGATCCAAGCGATGAGAAATATATCCACTAGGGCAGTCAATGGGTCGGATTTTAATCTAAACCCGATCCAAATATTAGTATATTTGTTAGATAAAAATATTCGTAGATTATATTCGATTATAAATATTCGTTAACCGAAACAAATGGAATCAATATTTAGTTAAGGAATCCAATCCATTAAAAATGGGAACCCGACTTTATATAATATTTAATTAAATTAATTATTTATTAGTAAATAATATTAAATAAAATAATTAAAATTAAATTTTTATATATGTGTCAAAATAAACAATAATACATTTGAATTATTTATTTAAAATATATTTTATTTTATTCATAATTTTCAATCACTAAATAATAATTATTTGTTAATTATTATATATTTATATATATTTTTATATTAAAACAATTATATTGTTAATCGGGTCGGACCTTTTAATGAATTTGGTCCGACCCGATTAACAAATTATTCGTGACTCAAAATGAATAAATCCAAGTCCTAAAGAATTCAGATTCAGATTTGATTACCAAATATTTTTATCAATTTTGGATCCGAATTTTCTTGATTCGGCATGAATTCGACTCGTTGACAACCCTAATATCAGTTAGGATTGTCAAAGGGTTTGACCAGGCTGAAATAGGAGATTTCAAAATTCATAAGAAGACTCAATAATCGGATTTGGATCAGAATCCTATAGGATTCAAATTCATTGACTTTGAATCTATATATAATCAGGCCAAATTAGATTCTATAGAAGATCGAAAACGATTAACAAGAAAAATATATATTTTTAAATAATATTTTAATATAAAAAATAAATATAATTACATAATATTTAAAAAATTATTATTATTTGATGGATTTTTTAATGATTTTATTTATATTTTTTTAACATATTGTTAGGATTATTTTATACCTATATTTGAGCATGTTTTATGTCATAATTTGACGAATTTTAAGACTTATATTGTTATAATTGCTCTTATTTCAGGTACTTATGTTCGGGGATGGTTCGTGGTGAAAAAGAGGCGAGAAACGGATCTTTGGAAGGTCAAAAGGAGCAAAACGTGTGAAGAATTGAGAAAAGAACCAAGAACACCTTCTGGAGGCGTTCCCACCTCATGAGTATTATGGGAACGACCGTTCCCAAAAGCCAGCGAGAAAAAATTGACCAATTCTAGTAACGGGACGGGAACAGCTGTCCCCGCCCTTGGTCAATGTTTTCTCGCCGACTTCTGGGAACAGTCGTTCCCATAATACTCATGAGGTGGGAACGGCCAGAAGGTGTTCTTGGTTCT
>JBBMKE010367850.1:0-13041 GCA_037834125.1 Lippia alba | reverse complement strand
AAGGGATATGGCATGGAGTGTGACTGGTTTGTTGCTTCCTATTTAATCTTTAGCTTGCGTGATTAGTTATTTTCAACGGTGAACGAGCCATTTAAGCTGATCTTCATATGCTCCTAATTATTGATATACAGTGACGATAGTAATTCAAAACGTCTTGCAACTTCTTATGCCATTCTAATTTGAACATTAACGCCTCCTTGATCACTGTTTACTATGTGCAGGTGGTCATTGGGAGCAATCATGTACGAAATGCTTGTTGGCTATCCCCCATTTTACTCTGATGATCCTATGACCACTTGCAGGAAGGTACATGCCATATAATATCATAATTCTCTTGCATTGAGTTTTAGTTCTCATTATAGTACCAGTGTACCACATATCTTGTCAGTGTATCTGTGACTATGAGTCTATGATGTTATTCTTTATGCCTTATCGCGAACTTCAAAAAGAACTTTCCTAGCAGGAAAACTGTTCTTTTACATTGTCCTACACGCATACTTGAAAACACCTGACTTTTTAATTTTCATGCACAACTTGCCCAAAAATGGACACTGGTAGTGCACCAGACCATTTTCTGGTGAACTGCCCCGTTTTTTGTGAATTTGAGAGCCTCTACAGGTCTTTGATTTGTCATTTTGACCACATTTTACCCGGAAATAAAATGGAAACACGGGGATTGCAGCACCCATGTTCTGTGGGTATATATTCAACTTGTCAAAAAATGTAGTGTTGCTATAAAATGAATGAGTCATATTTTAAGCAACTGAACATATTTAATGATGGGTCCTTAGTTGTGAGGGTTACATGAAGGATTTCTTTCACAAAAATTTAGGTTGGCGGGAGTTCCAGGATGGGACTATTGTTTTTCAGCTCCTTCAAATTTGTGAAAATGGATAAGCTTTATCGCAAGCTGCCCCCCAGTTAGCTGGAGAATAAATTAATAAATATGTACATCTTTCTGCACAAACCACAGGTTTACTCTTGAAGAAATATTAATATATTTTACTGATGACGGCAGATAGTGCATTGGCGAAATCATCTGAGATTTCCTGAAGATACCAATCTCAGTCCTGAGGCAAAAGATCTCATGTGTAGGCTGCTATGTGACGTGGAACATAGACTAGGAACTGGAGGAGCAGCCCAGATAAAGGTAGGATTTGGTCCAAATGCATTGAATATACTTTCTCTCTATCTTCCATTTATATACGAATATGTGCAGGTTCATCCTTGGTTCATCAATATTGAATGGGATAAACTATATGAAATGGAAGCGGCCTTTAAACCAGAGGTTAACGGAGAGCTGGATACCCAGAACTTTATGAAGTTCGATGAGGTACGGTCTCATCTATGTCCTTTTATTATGATGCCTTTTATGCTAAAATGGAGCTGTTATTTGATATACATCCACTTTTTCAGTATCAGTTATCCTAAATATTATGTTTTGGTGAATATTTTGTTCAGCTTCTGAAAATTGAGGTAAATGCAATGGTTTTCTTGGTTGTTTTTGTCATTTCATATATAAACAACTTCATGAATGTGAGTCCGTTAATCTATCTGCATAAGCTGAATCCTATAAAAGGTGAGCGGTGTGCTTAATTCTTCTCTCTCTCTTGCATTTTCCGTCTACATTTCTGATACGCATGACTATCATTTTCCTATTGTCTTTTGTTTTGTTTATGCCAAGTGATATGCTATTATCTCTTATTCTCTTTGGTTTTGCTTCTTTGAATAAGCCTCACTGATGCAATTATATCATATTGGTTAAACAGTTGGATCCTCCAACACCATCAAGGTCTGGCTCAGGACCCTCTCGAAAGGTTTCCCTTGCACTTGACATTCCCAGTTTATTGGTTACTCAATATATTTTCTTCATTTTTCAAGTTTTCATTCTCATATGTTCGAGCAAAGTTGTGAATAAGATTGTATCTTGCTCTTGATATTGCATCAAACAGATGCAACTAACTACAAAAGATTTGAGTTTCGTGGGCTATACTTACAAGAACTTCGATGCTGTCAAGGAGGCTCTGCGAAATAAATCAGGTATGGAGTTGAAACTAATATCTGCGTACGTCTAGCATAAATATGTACATTTTCTTTATCTTCTTTAGATATATATGATGCGTAAATCCTCCATGACATTAGTATCTTATGATCTCTCCTTTATGTTTGAAACCTTCGTGTATATCATATAACCTTACAACCACATCTGAAATTGAAAGAAAAATAAAAAGAAAAAAAAACTGGAAGTACTATTTCTTATTTTTTTAATTTGTTCCTTATAGATCATGCGAACAGCACATTGCCTGGCGAGCCATCAACCGATCCAATATTCAGTAAGAAACACTTACAAGACATTCATTGCGTATTTTCCCTAGTTTACAGACTGATAGAAGTGTAATTTATCTGTTAGTTGATTACATGGGAGTTCCAGTCGTGCAAGGAACAGCGGAAGAAGATATACAAATGATTGCATCAATTGATGATGTAATGTCTCCATAATTATATTTATAATTGTTTTGGCTGCTTGAAAATGCTGTCGAGGATGGTGGCGCACGCCTGTATATTTGTAGGTTTTTCGCCCCTATTTAAGTGTTTGCGTTATGCGATTGATGGCGACGCAGAACCATCGAGTGTACAGTATGATTACACTCTTTTAACTCTTTGATTTTGTTAAGTGTGTGTGTAATAGGAAATTAGAGTAGGTTGTCTGAGACTGCCCAGGTTGGCAAGGGGACTCTGCTTTCTCTTGTGGCAGTTTCTGGTGTGCACATTTGAACTAACTTCCTACTCATTAATCATTATGATGTTTTTAAGGTTTATTTTCCTTATGCAAACAAAATCTTACAATTTTGCTCATATAATATTTTTAAATGGGCTTGTAATTTACAGAATTGTACAAGGTTTTCGTTCAAAATCTTGTTGTGCAGTGTTATTGATCCTTCTGTTTCGGTTTTGCAGCATGTCACCGATGATGTATGAACACAAGCACAAGAATATGAACACGATAGACATGTGTATTTTTCTAAATTTACCATTCGAGAACTATCAAAAACATTGAAATGAGAACTATCTAATGTTGAAATGATATTTTTAAAAATATTCGTACATAGTGTAATTAATTAAGAAATGCACCCTCCTCATGGCAACTAAATTTCCAGTGAAGTTAAATTTAACTAAATTTCTGTAAGACAGTTCGACAAGAATCAAGCCTAAATACAATTGGAATTTTAATTCGACCTTTCTCATTTTATAACTTTACAGAAAGATTTACTTTATACAATGTAATAGATCATTAGCGTATCACTGTTGAAATTTGAATTAAGGGCATGTGGACCGAAATATAGTTTTGTTGTGATTTAAGTTCAACAATTAATTCATGAGCTTTAGCAAATTGGCCAGAAGAAGACTGTCTAACTAAGAAACACCTGCAAAATACCCATATCATCAAAGAAAAACATGTACGCAAAGGGTAATTGCCCCATCTAACGGTTTTGCAATACAAGCTGGACAGAGTAAAAAAAACCCCGACAAAAAACCCCAGACAAATATCACAGTGACGACACCACAATCACAAGCCCCAAACACACCAAAATTCAGACCGACCTGACCTACCCGACCCGACCCACCAGGACGACAAACCAAATCATAAATTACACTATGTCGCATAATTATAGTATCCGGCACTAGGTTAATTCACCTGAATAACCCATTGCTTCACAACCCTTGCCGACAAAAAACCCAGACAAGATTACAGAAAGGCTTACTACTCTGCAGCACTTTTTTCAAATTTCTCTTTATCATCCTTCTTATCTTCAGTCTTCTCTTCAGTTTTCTCTTTATCATCCTTCTTATCTTCAGTCTTCTCTCCAGATTTCTCTTCAGTATCTTTGGAATCTGATTTCTCTTCTGTTTTCTCTTTGCCCTCAACACTCAACTTCTCAATAAGACTGGCAGCAGTGGCCCCTTCTTCACTCTCTCCACCCTCCTCGGCAAGAGATTCAGTAATTTCTTCAATCTTATCCTTGAAGGATTTGCAATCTGATTAATAGGAAAAGACAAAAGAGAGAAAACATGATTAAAGACGCGGAGGAAGCATGGAATTGGAAGGAGGAAAAACTTAACCACAAGATAAATTTATCAATGTTGAGTCCAGGTGAGGACAGTTATTTCACGTATATACAAGAATTACAATCTTATGCTTCTGATTTGATAAAAGAAGAGGGCTATTGATGTGCAGTCCATCCTAAATAAAATATACAGAATCCTTAAGAGGAAAATAAAAGAACAGTGACATGTATTTCACATCAATTCACTGCTAAAATTTTGGACAAAAGCAACTAACAGCGCAAAAGATGACAGGGGAAAGTGCATTGTCTAAGTGAGTCCTGTAACTAAGAATAGAGGGGTTTAAACCACAAATCCAGTGACGAGAACCAAAAAATCAAAGCTAGTAGAAGCAAGTTAAGCATGAGACATATAACACATCTACATTACATTTCAAATAATAAATACATATTCTAACAATGAGAATAACCATTTCAGTTCAACTTTGTTATGAATTATGAGAAACAAAATAATGCATACTGAAAGACGAGAGTGGAAAAAAAAAAAAAAGGAAAGAAGAACTCACTCTCCACAGAGGCAAACCGAATACAGAAAAATTCCTCCTTCAGCTCTCCATCTGCGAAATCAGCAGCATGCCACACACAGCACTTGTCATTCCCTTGATGCTCTTGCACTGACATTGTGGGTAACACTACATTGCAAAGCAAAAATCAGTTATCAGCCAAGTGCACCACCTCATTATCAGGTATTTCGAATAGCCGAACAGTAGAGATGCATTGCATCTCATGACATACAACAAAACTAAAAGATGTAGATAAAATTGCAACTATACAATTGACACATACCAAGATGATTGGCACATATCTTAAGGGTCTTGTTCTGTCTCATAACAAGCCTGATTTTACCACTCTCCTTGTGCTTTAACAGTTTCACAGTCCCAACTCCCCTCTCCTTCCACTGGTTACCGTCCTTGTCAAATCTGTACAACTTCGATTTCCTAACAACAACAAACAACTTCACATTAACAAGACTCATTACCCACAGAAACATCCCAGCAGCATAGACACGAACATGTCGAAACCATCATCGTTAACAGAAACCACCTACCCAAAATCGAACAAACAAACAGATTACCAAAAGTATTATCAGCCGAACACATAAAACCCCCATCTACTTGATCAATTCATTCAAAATTCTTAGCAATTTTTTTTTTGCAGCGACAAAAAAGACGCAACATTTCGAGCACAACAGAACAAAAACGAACTCCGATCAACTCCCCAATCCAACCGAAACCCTAAAACCCAAAAAACCATTCTTGGGCCCAAACCAAACCACCCCATAACCTCTAATTCCAAATAAAAAAAAGTTGAATTACTCACAAATCAAGAAGCACATCTTCATTCTCCTCGCCAGTAGTCACTGCAACTTCTTGCAGTTTGACGATCGGCGCCACTTGAGCTCCGGTGTCCTCGTCTTCAGCCGCCGGCCTCGAATCGTTCTCTTCGTCCTCCTCTCTTTTAAGGGCTGTGGGTTCCGATGAACTCGCCATTGTTGTACAGTAAGCACCAGAGAAAGAGAGATTGAGATCTGAAGTAGCGTTAGGGTTTTAGCAGTGATGAAATTGAAGCCTTTTTGCAGAATGAATTTTTGCGGATTTTATACGATAAAAGCCTTTGCTTGCACGAAATTGGGGCTATATATATGGGGTTGGTGGGCTGGGCGTTAGCAACACTTGAGGACTTTGAGAAAAGGGCCCAATTTCCAATAAAAGTTCTAGACCTCTTGTAGAAATATATGGGCTTCGGCGCAGGTTCCAGATCCGAAAAGTCGAGTCTCGGATCAGTTTCACGTTATGCTAATTTAACTAAAGGTTTCGGGTTTGAGTTTCTAGAAATGCATTTACTTTTGGTAAGAAAAGTTTTGCATCCTAAGTGATTCGTCCCCGGTCGACCCATGAGAAAACTTTAACCCTAATTGATCAGTTCCGACTCGATCCATGAAAATGAGTCATAGATCCCCAAAACAAAATATTGTAAAGATTTGCTACCATCCAATCATTTAATCTAAGTAACTTAACAATTTGATATTATGTTAGGTTAATTAGAAATATTGTGTGGTTGACCAAAAAAAAAATATTGTGTTCGAACTCTTATAGATATAACTATCATTAGTGGAGAGATTTTTTATATTTAAGTGATTTGACTCGGCTTAATACATGCAAATAAGCAAAGAATACTAAAATAAAAAAAATCTTAGTAAAATTCTATGGCTGTTCTAACTCGGCATTATACTAGTTTAACATCATAAAATAATGTAGTTTAACAGTCCGGTGCTATAACAATTTAAACAAAAGTTTCTTACTTAAATTCCTCGAAAAATAGTTGTCACTAGTACGAGTCTTGTATTTGAATCTATGAGAATACAATTATCATTAGTACGAAGAACTTTACTCCCAAGTGATCCTGACACAGTTGAAACCCAAATAAATAGAATATAACAAAAATAAAAAAAGACAAGATTTTAGGGTTGAAATGTTCTTAAAATTACTTGTGAGGGGCTAGTGTGCAAATGATGAATTTTAAGGAACTGAAATGCCATTTACCTCACAAAACAATAATAACAATATGAAGTAGAAAAAATAAAAAAAAGAAGTAATAAATGGTGGGACAAACGACAAAGACAAGTTCCACCTCCACTCGAGTAGAACTCAAAACCATAGCTTATTTCACCGCACATTATTCATTTTTCTGTAAGCTAGGTATCTCTATCGTGGCCCCCTATCTATATTTCCTTGGATTCGTATTAGATACTTCATATATTTACAGAAAATTAACAAATATTGTTGAACTATATAATAAAAATGATATCTTTACAAAAATATATATATAAAGTTGAGGGGGCCCAAATAATTCCTTCGTTGCATTTCACTTCACTCGGTGTGAGTGCTGCTCGTCAAAGTGTTGGGCGGAAATAATTATCCAAAACTAAATTAAAACAGAATATTGGGGTGGAAAAGCTGTCTTTGGCACCTGAATTCTGTTGGGTTCTTGATTTCTTGATTTATCTCCTTTTTGCAGCTTTGTTTTCCTCAGATGTTCAAGAAAGTGTCAAGAGGGTGATTGTTCTTGAGTTCTTGGAAAAGAAACGAAAGTGGTGAGAAATTTGCTTTTTCAGTTGTTCATTGTTGTTATAACCAGTTTTCTTGATAGTATACTGCTTATGTTTACTATTTGTTGGTTGAGAGAGAGATATGGATTTAGAGAGAAAGGGAGACGGAGTGTTAATGTTTGAATGAGGGTTGACATGGGTTGTCTCAGATCCGGGTGAAAGTTTGTTTCTGGGGCAAAAAGTTTGCTTCTTGTTTCAGGGTTTCCATGTGATTCGTGAAAAACTTTTGGTCTTTGCCTTGGCTAGGTTCTTTCTCATGAACCCTTTTGTTATTATTATTTATTTGTTTGTTTTTCTCCTTGTGTTGTAATAATGAAGGGCTGAAATTGGTTGGATGTACCTAGTTTGATTCTTGATGTATTTTTATTTGTTTTCTTCTGAGTTGGTTGGCTGAGGTTACTGAATCTATGTTAACTTTATGATTGTTGTTATTTCCATGTTTCAATGTACTTGAATTGGTTTTAGGTAGTGAAAGAAGTCCATGGAATAGGACCTTAAGATTCAGCATCACGGATGGTAGTTGTTGTTAGCTTTAATTTAGTTCACTCAACCCGATAGGTCATATCTGCGCGAATCCCCTTTATATGTAACGCCCCAATTCAACGCCGAAGTTAAAAGTGTCTGTAGTTGTGCTTTTACATATCTTTCCAGAATTTTCTTGATATCTTTAGGAAAATAACTAACTAATTCAACAGTGACAGGTCGAGATGAATTTTGCTATTTAAGCAGCATGTCCGATGGAGATGTATCGATAAGTTGATGCACCGGTTGGGGGAGTTAATTTCGTGTGTGATGATCTAAGTATGGAGATTTGTGTTGCTAACTCTGTAGATGGGGAAGATTGTAGTTTTGGTGATTCGGGAAGTGAAAATGGTTCTGTATTGTGTTTAGGCTCGTCTATGGCCGCTGCTAAAGCTTCCGAGGATGATGAAAGCAATTCGCTACCTCCTGAGTTGGTAGCCCATGCAAGTGAAGAAGACGGGACGTCCTCATTGGAGGGCGACCCGATTCTTGATGATTTATCGAGTTTTAAGATCAATTCTGGAAATGGGACGAACTGTATGGAGGTTGAGAAGGGGGTTTGTGATGGTGATCATAGTTCCAAGTATCCGGGAGGGGTTTTAGATGGCGGTGAATTGAAATCATGTGAAGTCGCTGCTGAGTTGGATGAGGGGCTGAATAAGAAAGTGAAGCGTAGTGTTTTTGAGCTGGATTGTGTGCCTCTTTACGGGTTTATTTCTGTGTGCGGTAGGAGACCGGAAATGGAAGATGCCGTGAAAATGGTGCCTGAATTCATGAAGATTCCTATTGCGATGCTGATTGGTGATCAGTTTCTTGATGAGGGGAGGCCGTACTTGACTCATTTGACAGGCCATTTCTTTGGAGTCTACGATGGCCATGGAGGCTCTCAGGTAGATGTCTCTCGAAATTTTGATATCGATATAAATGACCCTAATTTGATATTCTTTCTCTCACTCTCTCAGCACAGACAAAAAGAAGAGGTCTTTTTATGTGTAGATACAATAACCCAAATAAGAATTCGTACCCAACTGTGAAACAATTTTTTCTTTTTTTTTATTTTTATGTCATTGCTATTTCTTTAGTAAATTTCACGTGTTTACTTCTTTGCATTGAAATACATACATTCATGTGATTCTCTTTTAATAAATTTGATATTCTTAACTATACAAATGAAAAGAAAAGGATCAAGGAGAGTACTCGATACAATCAGGTAGGCTGATTGTTCCGGAAATGATTTATTTACGACTTTATTTTTCAGGTTGCAAATTATTGCCGAGACCGTATTCATTCTGTTTTGTCTGAAGAGTTGGAAATTATCATGAGAAACTCGAATGATGCCAAGGATAATCGTGACGAGCAATGGAGAAGGGCATTTAATAAATGCTTCGTAAAGGTGGATGACGAAGTTGGAGGAAAACACAATCTTAAACTCATTGCTCCAGATACCGTTGGATCTACAGCCGTTGTTGCTTTGGTTTGTTCATCGCATATAATAGTGGCTAATTGTGGTGATTCAAGGGCTGTGCTATGCCGTAGCAATGAATCCATGGCTCTATCTGTGGATCATAAGGTGAATATTTCAATATAAAGAAGAAGATTTTATTTAATCTTTTTACATAATATTATTTAATATTAATTATTGGTTGATGGGTTGTTAGCCGAATCGGGATGATGAATATGCAAGAATTGTGGGGGGCGGAGGCATGGTAATAAAATGGAATGGATGGCGTGTCTGTGGGGTTCTTGCAATGTCGAGATCAATCGGTATGTTTGTTTTTAATCATTAATTTTTTGTTATTTTCTTTATTTACTTCTTTTTTTGGGTGGTTGTGTGCATATGTGAAGGATATTTCCTTTCAAGCTATCTTATCTCTAGTCATTTTACATCTACGCCCTCTTTGAGACTGCAGTTGATCCCCACGTGTTGGGAAAACTTCGAACCACTTGTTTGAAATCTTTTAGAATTACCCAAAGCTTCCCTTGAAGTTCGAAAATTTACTCTTTACTTGCAGTGTTTTCATTTTCACAAGGGTGGTTTGTGTAATTGTTTAAAATTTGATGGGGTGGTTTGTAGTTGGTTCAAACTTGTGGAGATCAATTGTATTCTTATCTTGCCATGCATGACTTCAAGATTCAAGAATTTCATAAGTGCTTGTCCATCTTTTTTTCTTGAGAATTGTATGATTATATGCATATGACACCATTTTGTTACAAGGGGTGTATGTGTAATTATTTTCAACTCTTTATCGTTTCGTCTTTATTTTATGCAGGAGATAGATATTTGAAGCCCTGGATAATTCCTGATCCTGAAGTAATGATCGTACCCCGAAGAAATGAAGATCAATTCCTCATTCTAGCAAGCGATGGCCTGTGGGACGTTATGACAAACGAAGAGGTTCATGACGCAGCCCGCAAAAGTATATGGCGCTGGTATATAAAGAATGGCCCCACACTTCCATCACGAACAGGCCAAGGAATAGACCCTGCTGCTCAAGCAGCAGCAAAGTACCTCGCAAAGCAGGCCCTCCTAAAGGGCAGCAAAGATAATATCAGTGTTATTGTCGTAGACTTGAAGCCAGAAAGAAGGATCAAGAAAATAACTCGGAGTTAGAACTCTTTGTATTGCTGTCACATTCCGTTGGTGATATCAACGGGGTGTGATTCTTTGTTCGATTCTGATGATGCCTCTTTGTTTCTGTCCTCGTTGTCGAGGGTATAATTGTAAATTTAGCTGTTCGAGAGTAGGGCTTTGTTGTTTTGTTCACGCCTCCGATCTAAAGGATCAGTGAGGTGATTGTGTTTTTGCGTGCTGTGTTGCTGCAAATGAATGAAATGAAAATGGAACTTGAATACATGACATTGGCAGTTTACTGTTAACTCTTGTGGCTACATGTCTACATGGCTTATTCCTTAAATGACATATGGCTATCATGGTCAGTTCGATCAACATAGATAGTGGTCGATCACATATTAAATGCATCGTAATAGTGAGTAGGAGATCTTCACATGACGGATGTCACCTCCTTGCAGTGAGGGGTATAAATACCCTTGCATTCACCTCAGTAGACAAATCATATTAATTGCACACACTCTTGATTGGTCTTATTTGACCTAATATAAGTATGTTGACTTAAACGTTGGAGTGTGTACCCCTACCTTGTTTCGAGCTCATGTTTTCTTTCTTTTCCAGACCTCACCTAGGTCAAGTAGTATTCTCCCAACCTACAAATTCTCAGTGATCTTGTAACTTGAGTCCGGTACTCGAATTTTGGTTCGATCAAATAAGAAACATTGAATAATATACAAGTAAGATACTCTTTTTTCTTTCATGAAATTAAAATAGGAACATCCATGTAAACATAATGGTGGTTTCTAATGGTATTTATTTGAAATATAATATATATAATCTTGATTATCAAGTAATGTAGCTCGACAATTTTTATTCGAGTTACCTTTACGTTTTATGACATTGAGTTTTAGGTGAATTTTTAAATTAACTTATCTAACTTACGCCCAAACGTAACATTCAATTTTATTTTATTAGCTTCAGGAGCGTTACAAGTAAGATAGTATTCTGCATATAAATCTCGTTGTTAGTATCTTATGTTTCATATCATTGGCAAAGTTTACATCTTTAAATCAAGATAGGCTTTTTAACAAATGCCCTGTGATCATTTCCATGTTTATAACAACTACATCTAGTTGTTCATGAATGTCGCCGTCCTGTGATTAACCTTCCCATATAGTTCACACCATGGTCTTCCGGCTCAAGATCTCCTATTTCATTTTTTTTTTTGTTTCGTCTTTGTTCCATTTATATACACACGCTACGTGTAAAAATAGGCGGCTTGAATTAGGATAGAATTCTATTAAATTTTTTTTATAACATAACATGTGACGCATATACGTGAATAAAAGAAGAGATGAAACATAAATATAAAACCGGAGATCCTAAGCTATGTGGATGTAGATGAACATGTTTTGTTTCCTCCTGCTGATGTCGATACGCACACGGTGGGCCCATATTATTCAAAAAGATAAAAACCATATTAAATACGTTAATATGTTTGTATATTAAGCAAACATAAAAGATATATTACAAATGCTTTCATATTTTGTGGATTATGTTTTTTTATCTTCCGGTTAACTCAATTGTTTAATTGATTGTACCAGAAGAAGAAAATGTATAAATATATTATAATGTTACTTGTAATTAATATATTAATTTTAAAAAGAGTTCTTATTATCATACTTTATATGATTTTTATAGATCGGAATCGGATGAGTTCTAATTCTAATTTATTAAAGAGTATTATTCTCACTAAAATATATATTTTTAAAAAGTTTAAATATATTATACATAATATATATTACCAAATCACTATCTAATTTAATATTATTAATTAGAAATTTTATCGCGACGATATTTTAGGTGATCAATAAAATTTAAGAAATTCAGGCAATTAATAAGTTTTAAGAAATTCAAAATTCACCTCATACTTTTATTTTCATATATATATATATATATATATATATATATATATTTATATTGATCGTGTCAAAATCCGACTATGTTGGGGACAACAGACTTGGACTCTAATTCACCGAAGAATTTGTAAACGGGAAGGACTCCAATGCTTTCCTAGCTAAGAAAATAGTGAACAAACGTAAGCTAAAAAAAAAGGGGAATACGGGGTTTGGACCCTTTTTGGCACACCTCAAGTTAGGGACTAGTTTTGGGTCGGAAATGCGAGGTGAGTACTTTGTGCGTAAAGAAAAGCTTACCTTGAACCATCGAAGAAGACAACTTATATAAGCGAGGTTGATGCCTACTGCGTGCGAGTACACCTTCCCAATGGTGTGGATCATGGTCTGCAGAAAGGGACGTGGGTAGTGGCCGGAACATTGCTTTTACGGCTAAAACACTGTTCTGTCCTCACAAAGATGTCTGACACAGTCCTTTGGGTGGTTGCAATTAATGCGCAGTGGTGGAGGGAATCTGCATTTAATGTGCTAGTACGGTACGCTGTGGGTCGCATTAGAGCTGTGCCTCTGACCCTCTGAGTCGGAGTTCTTCGTACGACGGGTATTGGTGACCAATTTCCCTCTGAACCAAGTACTAGGTCGATAACGAGGGTGTCTCTAGGTCGGGGGAAAAGTCTCAGCTGTATCGGCTGCTACGTGGCGTAAGCTCAGTGGGCCAGGTCACGACTCCCAATTTTATCCGTATCATATAGAAATAGATAAAAAGGTTGACTGTCATACTCTTAAAATAGTTTTTTTTGG
>JBBMKE010367741.1:0-13042 GCA_037834125.1 Lippia alba | reverse complement strand
TTTGTTACAATAAACACAATTTAATATGACAAAGATATAAGTCATCACAATATAATACTTATATGTGACAAAATTAAGTTTTCTCACAAATATTTGGTCACAATAAATTAATTTTTTTGTAGTGACTCCAACCGCCGGGCGGCATCTACCAGGCCAGCGCCACCACCACCAACCGCGCCTCCGAACCCAAATCGAACGCGGGGAAAATGGTGACGAAGGACTCTGACTACAAGAGGTTCATGCCGACAAACACGCTGGCATTCACGCTGGCGACCGTAGTGATCATATTCGTCCTCCCCGGAAGGCCGTACACGGTCATTCTGCTTGAGTTTGCTCTCCCTGTCATACAGTTGTCTGATTGCGATGATTTTGGTGTCCGAAGAGGGGAGGGCTTCGCAAGCGAGTTTCTATCTAAGCTGGATTCTCCTCGCGTTTGCATTCGTGGTGAAATCGCTGTATTATCTTCTGGTGCATAATGTCACACAGTTGAGTAACTTAGTGGATATGCTCAACTTCAAGAACCCTCTTCCTCTTCGGTTCTTCATGTGGCACAGTACAACTGTTAGCACGTTGGATAATGCCTCTGCCAAACGCTCCCTTCTCCCTCTTATCTCTCGTGACGTGTCCTGAATTCTACCATCCGCCTTCCTTTCTTATTTATAAACTCAGACCCCCTTTACTTTGGCTGGAAAAGGGGGGTTTGGTTATTTAAAACCCCTTCCCAACAATTTATAAGTTAAATAATTGGGGCAATTCCCGGAGCCCGGGGAAAATACATGTAATTGATGGTTTATTTATTTCTTTTAAAATCAACGGCTAAATAAGCTGGTGTGAATGGAAGGGTTGAAATGTCGCTCATACCATGAAAAATCTACAACAAATCACAATTGTGTCCTTCAAATTTTTTGGCCGCGAAATTAGATGAATATTTATGCTCCAATTTCATTTTCCGCTACTTAGGAGGGTTTTTCTTCTCGCAAAGGTTGTTGCAAACGTTTGCAAAGAGCGCTGCATCTTGCTTGGAACAAATTTTGGATTTTTGACAAATTCATGCTATCCCTCTCATAAGAACATCGCAGGTTTCAAACTCTACCAAACATCATAAGTTTTGTTACTTCAATAAATCCTTTATTTCTTGCATAAATACTAGGCGCCGCGCGGCATAATGGTCATGTATTCCTTAGTTCCCACGCACAGTTATGTTGTGAGGATGGACAATAAAAATCAAGAACTAATTTGACTATTGGGGAGAGATTGATATACCAACTATTCCGGTGATAGATCTATCTCATATCTCTCAAAATCGCGCAAAATGATGCACTTTTTCGCCAGAAAACATAAAAACCCTCTGAAAACCCGACACATAGTCTAATATGATAATATTCTCGCTTATATGACAATACAGTCATGCCATATCAAAAACCACTGAACATGTGTTAATTTTAAAAATTAAAACAAACCAAAAAATGTCAAGTAATACATTATTTTTTGCGCAATTAAAATAAACTGCCCCATGAAAAGGGAAAATTGTAAATTTGGTATACCAACTACCCAAATTAAGCAACCGTGGTACACTAACTTTTCCGGTGGCAATTCTAACCCGTATCTACCAAAATTTGGCAATTTAATGCCAAAAGTTGCCGGAGTAACCCAAACCCGCCCGGAAACCCGCTTTTCTGTAAATAAAACCATTGTGACGTGTAATGTTGTCTTACATGGCGTAAAGTTGACTGCCACATATGAAATCCTCGCCAAAGTGGACATTACCTGGCATTTGCTATTGAAAACGATGAACACTTAATTAAAAAATGATTTCTTGTGGGATTTGAAAATACTCAGTGCCTTGGGATTCTGATTTCTCGCATAACATTTCATACGCTCACCTCTGAAAAACTTGAAGGAAACTGAACCGACATACAAGAAAACCCTAAAAATTTGAGTCTTTGGAGTTGCAATCTGAAGGAATCCGTCGGCGTAGTGAAGATGTCGAGGTTACGCAGTAAGGGAATGCTATTTACTGGAAACCCTCCATATCGTAAGCTTTCTCATGGACATTTTATTTGGATTTTCTTGAGTATTTGAGTATTCGTTGAAATGTATGGAGGTTTTGTTTGTTTTTGTATAAAGTAGGGAACTTTTGGGAGTGTGTGTATGTGTTGTCTCCTGAAAATGGACCACACTGCTTGTGTTGGTTCTTTCGAATATGTTTTGTCCCTATGTCTCTGTGCAAAGGTGGTCATTGTGTCCATTAAATAATGGTTGGAATAATTTATAATACTGTTTGTTTTTTGTTTGCTTTGTTCTTGTCTACAGATCCAGAATCTAGTTGTCTGACTTTGACCATTTATTATAATGGTGAAGTAGAAGGTGAGTCTTATGTGGGGGGTGAAGTCCGGAAGGTTGACTATGTGGAGGTTGACAACTTAACATTTATGTTTTTGGATGAATATGTGAGAGATATATTTGAAGAAGGGACTAAGATAAAGGTGTTTACAGCTGTTACGGAGAGGCATGTAGTCTTGAAGAATGACAAAGACCTTAAAGTTTATGGAAAAAAATATTTAAACTTCAGTAGGGAGTTTCCATTATTTGTTGAGAAGGTGGGTAGTGAAGCTGAAAGTAGCACTAACTATTGGGTAACAGGTTCAACTAAAGAAATTGATAAAACTATACCACTTGAGACCCTAAATGAAAAAGAATTCTTCAGTAGAGTGGATATGTCTGATGAATGGCTAGCCGAATATGAGCGTAGGTTTGGTAAGAAAACATCTGAAACTAGGGCCAATGTGAAGGGGAAAGAAAAGACCATCTTTGATCTAAATGTTGACTCTGATAGCACTGATTCTGAATTCTTTGTTGAGGATGCGTATAATTCAGTGGAAGATGAGGCCTTGTTTGATGAGATTTATGCAGACTTAGAAGAGGAACCTAAGTTTAAGGTGCATAAGGATGTGTACAATGAAAACCCTGTTGAATGGTTAGGATTTGATGATGTTGTTCCAGACAGTGAGTCATCTGGAGATGAGGATTTTGTAGCTCCTGAAAATGGTGATGATATTGATGATGATACTTTATTCGATGACAATGTCAGTGATAGTGCTGAAGTATGAGAGAATAGTAACAATGATAGTGATGAAAATGTGAGTGATGATGAGTATGTTGGTAAAGATGTAGTTGGTTGTCAGGATGATGATCTGGACATGCATAGAATTTCTGATGATGAAGGGGGTCAGGGTCAATCTTTTCCACAGTTCAATGAAAATAATATCTATGACCCTGAGTTTGATTTAGGGCAGATGTTTAGAAATAAAGAAATTTTCAAGAAGAGTGTTGCTTCCTATGCAATTAAAACTAGAAGGTCATTGCCTTGTAAAAGGTCTGACTCCAAGAGGCTTTATGCTAGATGCTCTGTCAGAGGTTGCCCTTTCAAGATAAATTTAGTTAAGGTCACCAACACAACTCCAGAAAATGAAGAGGCTTGGGTGATAAGGGAATTATGCACAGAACATACATGTGCTGATGGATGGGATGTGTCTAATATGAGTACTCAATGGTTAGTAGAAAAATACATTTCCTGGTTCAAAAGTGACTGTAAAAGAATTGTCAAGGGTTTTAAAGATGATGTTGAGGGGGCTTTGAATGTAAGTGTATCTAAAGATCAAGCCTATAGGGCTAAAGTTGCAGCTACTAAAAAACTTGAAGGTGATCCTGATTTTCAGTTTACAAAACTATGGGATTATGCCAATGAGTTGAGAACAACAAACCCTGGATCTACAGTTATACTTGGTACTGATGATGTGAATGGAGAGAAGAGGTTCTCAAAGTTTTATGTGTGCTTCCAGGCAATGAAGATGGGGTTTAAGAGTTGTAGACCAATAATAGGGGTTGATGGTTGCCACCTAAAAGGTCCACATGGTGGGGTGTTATTTACAGCAGTAGGGGTGGACCCTGATAATTGTATCTATCCTATTGCATATGTTGTTGTATCTATTGAAAATAAAGATAATTGGACATGGTTTTTCAGTGTCCTGAAGACTGACTTAAGCCTTGGTAATGGATTGGGGATTACAATTGTCTCTGACAAACAGAAGGGCATTATCTATGCCTTACCTGATGTGTTCCCTGCTGCAGAACAAAGATTTTGTGTAAGGCATATGGTCCTTAACATGATGGTTGCTGGTCATAAAGGGATTGTCCTGAAGAATCATGTGTGGAAGGCTGCTAATGCTTGCACAGTGGGTGAATTCAAGATAGCAATGAGAAATATAGCTGACAAGTTTCCAGATGCAGCAAATTGGCTCAAAGACAAACATCCAAGTGAGTGGTCAAAGAGTCACTTTCTTGAGGTGTGTAAGTGTGACATGAACTTGAACAATGCATGTGAGTCATTCAACAGCTGTATTTTGGAAGCAAGGAACAAGCCTATCCTCACAATGTTTGAATGGATTAGGGAATACCTAATGAAGAAGTGGCATGATAACAGGGAAATTGCTGAAACATGGGATGGTAATCTTTCTTATCTTAATTCTTGCGCATTTTATACATTTTTACAGTTAATGTTAATCATGATTGTCTTTTTGTTTTTGTCATCTTTACTTTGTCCAACTATTTATGGAGTTTTACAAAGAAATGGGAAAAATGTTGGAGGATATAGACCCATTAAGGCATCTAAGACTCACTTTCAAATTCAGTGTCCTGATGGTGGCCAGTATGCAGTTGATCTTGGGGCAAGAACTTGTAGCTGTAGGAGTTGGCAACTAACAGGGATTCCATGTCAGCATGGTTTAAGTGCAATCAACAATGAGAAGCTTGATGCAGAGGACTTTGTCGATGAGTATTACCATGTTAGCTCGTTTAGGATGGCTTACTCTGGTATAATAATGCCTATTAATTGTCCCAATGTGTGTGGGGAAAAACAATGTTTATCCCACCTTTGCTTCCAAACTTTGGAAAAAAAGCTGGCAGGCCTGCAAGATTGAGGAAAAGAGGGATAGATGAGCCCAAGAATGCCAAGAAAAAAAAGACTAGAAGACCTATTATAAGAAAGCTCAGGAGGTTTTAGAGGACCATTCATTGTGGCCACTGTGGAGAACCAGGTCACAATGCACTATTCTGTGACCTGCTACCAAAAAGTGCAAAAAAAAAGGAGGATAGGTTGATGAAATGTGGCCAACAATGCATCTGTTCAAGATCAGTACAATTATGCCCCAGTTCCAGAAGAGGTATACACTTAATTTTGGTAATCTATTTCTTATTTCCTAGAAGTTTTGATGACTTAAACATAATTAAGCCTAACTTAGTGCAGGAGATGCTTCCCCCTATCATCAATGAGGATGATCAAGCAACAATGAGTGAGCCATTGAATCCTGAAGGGCCAAACTATAGCGTATCAGATGAAGCAACAATACCAGGCCCTTCAATGTTTGAGCAACTGGGTGTATCTAATGAGCAGGTCAGGCCTACAAGAAAGAGGCAAGCATTAACTGTGCAAGATGTCCAGAAAACTGCTAAGACACATCTGCAACGAAAGGGCAAAAAGGCAAAGAGCTCAGTTGGAGGGGTCAGGCTGAGAGTTCCACCAAATATCAATGAGGATGAATTGGTTTTGAGTCAACAAAGTATAACCAGTCCTTTGGTTAACAAAAATATTATCGTTGAAGGGAGGAAAAAGTTCTTGCAGTTGAAATGAATGTTTGGCCTCTGGTGCTTTTGAACAAAGATTTCTGCAATGGGTTTTTTGGGATGAATATTTTGTAGTGAATTTGAATAGAACACAATGTTATGTACCTATTGCAACATTTGTTTTGGATGTACCTTCAATTCAGAACCATGTTTTATGCATTTAATGATGACCTTTTAACATTATTTTGTGTCTCGTATTTGGAGTCTTATTATTTTTCATTACAAAGTCTACAACTTCTGCATTCATGGCAAAGAAAGAGATGGTATTGCATCAAAATCCCAACGAGAGTCATGCTTACAACTATACATACTATTATTAAACAAGAACATACATCAACAATAATAAAAAGCAAACATTGCAACAGTTAACATAGTGGATGCCTTCTTCAGTTTTTCCTCAGATCTTTTGAACATCAAGTCCATATTTTTCGCATTTTCTTCCATTTTGTTTATCTTCTTCAAGAGCCCAGGTATTATCATCTTTGCCCTCTCACACATCGGTGGATCATACCACTTGAAGAATTTGCAGGTCTAACAAGGTAAAGCATTATAGAAATTGTTCAATAATTGTACAATACTTACGTAAATGGTAAACATATGAGTCGAAATTGTGACCTTCATTACCTGTTCTCCACATGAGAAGAACCACCTTCCAGGGTGCTCGACTCTCCAAGCTGTTTTCATGGATACGCGTTCGCCACAGTAGCACGTGAAAGCATGTGGAACTTCATGCCATGGTTGTCGTCCGTAACTAGATTCCCCATCCACACTGGAAGCCGCCATTGAAGAAGGTGACTGTGGAGACGAGAGTGTTCTAAGCTGCAACAGTGTTGTCTCTTTCCTTGCGGTTTAATGGTGAGGATAAGAGGTGGTTCAATTGATTTAATGTGTTGACTCACTTTAATGCCTTTTGGGAGGGAATTTTCCCACCAAAATGTATTTGAGGTGGATATATTTTCATTTTTTTAATGCCTAAAGTATCACACTTGGATAGTGGTATTTGACTTGTTAAGGTGGTATGGCCACATCAGATAGAAATAAGCAACATCAGCAAACAGATCGGGTTTCCGGGCGGGTTTGGGTTACTCCGGAAACTTTTGGCATTAAATTGCCGAATTTTGGTAGATACGGGTTAGAATTGCCACCGAAAAAGTTAGTGTACCACGGTTGCTTAATTTGGGTAGTTGGTATACCAAATTTGCAATTTTCCCCCCATGAAAATGTGAAAAATACCTTAATAATAGCCGTTAATTGGGTAACTGTGTCACATTAATTTATTTGGTGGGCACATATGTTGAGATAATATTTCAAAGTGAACAGAGCGGTTTCAAACTCCACCAAAATTCATGAATTTTTTCACTTCAATAAATCCTTTTTTTATTGCCTAAATACTAGGCGCCGCGCGGCATAATGAACCCACACATAGGTATGTCGTGAGGATGAACGATAAAAATCAAAAACTAATTTCTCTATTGCTTTTAAATTTTTATTAATAATTACGAAAAATTACATTGTACTACCCTGAGGTTTTGTCTAATTACAAATAGATCTTTATTCTTTGGATAATTATAGTGAGATCCCTATACTTATACTTCTTTTTGAGTCCCTTAACGGAAGTTGCGAAAAGGCTGACTTTCTCTTTGACTTTTGCCCACTTATTATTTTAATATTTTCTGCAGGCATTAGAATGACATATTTACCCTTATATTGAAAGACTTAGCTTGTATGTTATGTTTAACAAATCAGAAATTCCAAAACTTGAACAATTATCTAGACACTCTCTCTCAAGAACCAAGAGGAAACCCTATCGTCGCTGTAAGAACCCGCCATTGATGCTCATTTTTGTGCTTGTTGGAGGTCATTTTCTGAGAGTTTGAAGCAAAAATCGGAGTCACACTGCCTATTGTTATATCTATCGCTGGGGAATGCGCTAGGTGAGTGAACAAAGGACAACGAAACCCTAGTTTTTTTCTTTTTCTTTTTTTGGTTCTTAAATTTTTACTTAGAAATCAAAGTTTTGACGTCGAAAATCTGTGATTTACATCCCTGAGTTTGTAGTTTCGCTTAGGGTTTTGACTTGACGAACAATAGTTGAAAATTTTTGGTATAATGGGTCATTTTTCCGTTCTTTTTTTTTCCTGAAAACCCTCTTGGATCTTTTCTTGATGGGTCATACTTGATATTTTGTTCGCCAGTTGTTGTATTAAAAAATGCCCAAATTTTTGCTTTTTAGGGTTTTTATTGTTGCTAGAACATTTTATTTGGGGACTGAAATGTGATATTGATATGGTTATTGAGTGTTTTACAAGATGTTTGGTTACTTAAATTTGCATATTTTGTCATGCAGGGAAAAAAATGAGTACACACCACTATACTCTAGTTTGCCATTACAAGGATAGGATTGCAAGTTTGTACGATATTGATCCAGATAAGTTTAGCATATTTGACTTTCGTGCAGAACTTAAGGATTTATTTGAACTGCAAGATGATCCTTTGAGCATAGTTGTTTCTGTTTATGGTGGCAACTCTAGAATGACTGTTGATAGTGATGCTAATATGCTGAAAATGTTTGAACTGAATTGTGATGATGATGTATTTGATGTCTATCTTCTATCAACTTTAAATGAGTGTAATGTCAGTATACCAAGTGCCAATGCTGGTATAAATATTGAAATTTTTTATGGTATTGTACAAGTTGAGAACATGCATGGTGATATTAATGTTAATACTGTTTTAGAACATGGAAACACTAGGAATTCTTAAAGAAGGAAGGGTGAACAGTGTGTTGGTAGTACATCTAACAGAAAATCTGATAATTCTTCAGAGAAAATGTCAAAATCTGTTGGAAAAAGAATCAAAAGAAAAAGCAAGAGTGTATAGAGCTAGAATCAAAGCCTTAGAAGACATTGAAGGGAGTCACAGCAAGTCATATGGGAAGTTACCTTATTATGCTAGGGTTCTGCCACAGTTTAATGAGGGAAGTTTTATAACATTGAAGTCCTTTATTCCTAAAGAGCCAAGTTTGAATGTCAATCCTTCATTCATGAGAATCTTTGTGGGTCTAGCACCACTAGCAAAGGGCTTCTATTCTGGCTGTATACCTTTCATAGGATTTGGTGGCTGTCATCTTAAAGGGGAATTTGGAGGGGTTTTGTTAGCAGCAGTAGCATTGGATGGTAATAAAGGATTATACCCACTTGTCTATGTTGTTGTTGAAACTGAGAACAAGGACAGTTGGCCATTCTTTTTTCAAAATCTTGGCAAATTGTTAGGAGGATTTGATGAAAATAATCCTTGGACCTTCATGAGTGATAGGCAAAAGGTATGATTCATGTTTAAGTTATGTATTATGTTTAATTTCTTGTTTGTTTTTTAATTTTCAGATTTTATATTCACTGTTACTTTACTTGGTTCTTTGTCAAGGGCTTACTGAGACAATCAATGAGATTGTGCCTCATGCCAACAATAGAAGGTGTGCAAGGCACATCTATGCTAATTTCAGAGCTAAGTTTCCAGGACATGCACTTGAAAGGTACTTCTGGGAGGCAGCAAGATCATACAATAGAAGGGGTTTCACCTTTGCCATGAATAAAGTTAAAGAGATCAACCCTAGAGCTCAAGCTTATTTGAGTGAGATCCCAGTATCCATGTGGTCCAGACATGGATTTGATCCGGTACTCAAGAATGATCACTGCACAAACAATATCTCAGAGTCCTTCAACCATTGGGTAGGTAAGCTTAGAGGTAAGCCTATTCTGGAACTTGTAGATTGTCTAAGAGGAAAGATAATGAGTAGATTGAATGCAAGAAGAACCAAAGGAGAAGGTTGGAAAAATCAGATTGTTCCAACTTTTGTGAAAAAACTGAACAAAATCAGGAATGATGATAGGAAGTGTTCTATTTTAATGGCTGGGGATGATAAATATGAGATTGTAGATAGTCCCATGAACTATGTTGTTGACATGATGGCAAGAATTTGCCAATGTAGAGAGTGGGATATCCCTACTATGAGCAATGCAGGCATGCACATGCCTGCATTGTTCATAGAAGGGAAAGGATAGAGGATTACAATGTCTACGTGTATTACAAAAAGAATTACATGCATTGTTATAGTTACATGATTGCTCCAGTTCCTGATTACTCATTCTGGGAGGATATGCCAGATGTCATCCCCAAGGATCTACTTCCACCCAAGACAAGAAGACTACCAAGCAGACCCAAGAAAAATAGAAGAAAAGAACCTGGAGAGGATCAAAACATGCCAAGTTCTACAGTTGTGAAGTGTAAGATCTGTCATCAAGTTGGACATAACAGAAGAACATGTCCCTCAAAAGTATAGGTATATTTTAATGTTAGAATACACAGTTGGCTATTATTTGTGTTTAATTATATTTCTTTGACTTGTTGTTTTCAAAATGCAGAATACAAATGAGAAAGGGAGTTCACAAAACATACCTAGGCCAAAACATGTACCAAGACAGGTATTAAATGTGTTTTATGTTTATATGACACTTAATTAAATTTTGGGAAAGACTAACAATAATATAACTTGTAGAAGACTGCAACTGATCAAGCTGGAACTTCACATTCTGCTTCTGAGCATTTGAACATTGTGAATGAGTGGGAACAGAATTTGATGGATGATGTATATGCTAATTTGGAGCAAGAAAAAGGTGACACAGTTGCACAAGAAGCAAGAGTCACTACTAGAAAAACCACATTTTGTGACGCCTAAATGTGTCACAAAAAGCTTTTATTGTGATACTTTTTATTTTGTGACGCAACACAAAAGCGTCACGACTGATGGCGTCGCAATATCATATAATGACGGTTTGCAGTGTCTCAAAATTGGTTTTGTTGTGACGCCTGGATTCACCGCTAAAAAAAGATGTGACGCTTTTTTTGTGTCGCGTTTTAAACCCCAACTACCAAAACTAACTATATATATGACGCTTTAACGCGTCTCAAAATGCCACTATTATGACGCTTATAAGCCTCAGAATAAATTCAGGCTATTGTGACGCTCATGTGCATCTCGAAAGTACCATTTTGTGACGCCTAAATGCGTCACATAATAAGAACTCATTATTTTGAATTTTTTTTTGTGGCGATGATAGGCGTCACAAGATGTCGATATTGTGACCCCTCATATGTGTCAACACTATTTAAATTATTATTGAACTTGACTTTCCTATAATAATTATAATATGAAACTAATCATCCAAGCATCCATCAAAATTAAAAATCGAAACACAAGAAATGAAATAATCTTCTTCAATATCATAAGGCAACAAAATTCATTGTACTTCACAAACAAGTCAGAATAGCTAAAATGATAAAAGCCAAATTTGCATCCATTTCAGCTAAATACAAAAAATATATAAACATGAATGTCATAGTTTTCTCTAGAGTTCTAACCAAAATATATAATAACCTAACTAAATAGGTCATAACCGACGGTATTGAAACTTCTTATCACTCTCCATCCAGAACCACCTATATTAAAAAAATAGTTATTTAGTACGTAATAATAATTAAGATTACGTTTTATAAAGATTTTAAAGGGATAATTACCAAGTTTTTGGGCCATGCTACCATTTCGCCAATGGAATCGCCGATAGTCTTCATATTCGACATAGGTCGAACCAAATCCTCATCAAATTCTACAGCGACATTTACAACAACTTTGTACCAGTTATTTCCCAATTGAACTTGTCTGATACGTTTCAATGGATCAATGCTTTGAAGATGACCAATTGCAACTATTTTTCTCGAATCGAACACACTCTTCAACAAGACTTTTGCACCAACCTACACTCAAGAATATGCAATACTTAATTAAACTTGATAATAGGACATACAAGCAAACACAGTAATTAATATATTATAAGATTTTTAAAAGCCAAATTTTAAAAATATGTTACTAAAAGTGCAAGCCTGAGATGGGACAGAACATGCAATTATGCAGCAGAATATCTTTCCTATTAAAATTGTAATACAAAGGACAATTGAACACATTTCTTTCTCATTCCTACTCTTTTACATATATACAGTCAACAAACACCATAATTTACTTTTCAAAGTTGCCCTTTGGCCCCATGTATCCAATCAACAAAAATTTATAAATAGTTCCCTCAAACTGCAAAAACAGAACAGAATACAGAATAAAGACCAAACTCGTGTGATATAACCATGTGGATTCAGTTCATTATAGAAAAAGAAAACGATAGATGATGATAAACCACAAACAAGCGTATTCCATTGGTCATGCAAGTGAAACAACCACATATTACCATATCCAGAACAAAAAATACACGAAAATCAACCAAAATATCAGTTATATAACTGACAGCACAACAACTATCAATGAGGTGTGTGAAAATCGTGTCGGAATATATGGTTTTAGTGTAAGTTTTGAATAAAGTAAAATGTCTAAAAATATTAGAGTTTGAGACTGATGCTATTGTTAATGTGTACAGTGATGTTACTGATTTTGATGTTTTGATGAA
The DNA here is from genome assembly GCA_037834125.1 of Lippia alba. Classification (NCBI taxonomy): domain Eukaryota; kingdom Viridiplantae; phylum Streptophyta; class Magnoliopsida; order Lamiales; family Verbenaceae; genus Lippia; species Lippia alba. The sequence goes on along the minus strand of JBBMKE010367741.1, from coordinate 851 downwards.
TACCTTCATCCACTTTCCAGTTCCTATTTTTAATCAACTTACCAATTTCACCAAAATTTTCGAAATGAAGCAACTTAAAAGTGTAGAAGTTACAAGCAAAACCCATCACTCTATATCCACCATGATGCAACTTATACATCGTCATCTTTACTATTTACCATCTCTTTTACAGCTTCAGTACTTCATTTTATTGCTTCCTGTCAGCTTATTTCTTCTTCTTCCGTTGCACATTCATTTAGAAAAACACGTTCTTATTTTCCTTAATTTGAATCTCTAATGCTCACAAAACCTATCTTTTTTCATATTTCTAAACTAAACCAGATTAAACAAACCACTAATCAATTAAAGACAGTCATTGGTTGGAACAATGAAAAGCCTGAGTTAATCCAAATACAAGATTCAATATACTTTGATATCTTTCAAGAGTAATACATGACTGATCTAACTCATTTCGAAAACTAGTTAATCCGTTCAACGGAATGTATGTACTATGGTGCAAAACAGGGTAAAATGAAGTCAGAATCAGCAACTATGGTCAGGAAGTTGGGTAGTAGAGCATGTTGAGATATAAGGTGATTTATTTAATAAAATCTTTTGGAATTAACTTGAAAATATTGATGGGGGAAAGTAAATAGTTATATAAATAGGGAAGGGAACATTTAAGCAAAGTATTAACGTAGAATGAGATGTGGGAGTTTGATAAGATTGAGATGTGTGTAAAAATTTGTGATTAAGCAAAGTAGCAGACATCATGTTGGGAGTAATTCTTATTAAAGATCATACTTAATAAATGAAAAAAATAAACATTATATACAAGATAAGACTAAATACAGAAATAGTTTAACACAGAA
>JBBMKE010367521.1:0-13043 GCA_037834125.1 Lippia alba | reverse complement strand
CCCCCCCCCCCCCCCCCCCCCCCCCCCCCCCCCCCCCCCCCCCCCCCCCCCCCCCCCCCCCCCCCCCAACCAACCTACCTACATCACCCTATTTGGGGAACAGCAATACTGCAAGGTTCTGCATTAGAAAGAATGGTATCCATACAAATGAAGGAGAGCTCATTCTGCAAGTCAACAGGCGTGTAATAATTTGATGTTATTAGAATTCAACAAGTTAGATTGTTCGGTAAATAAGACTCAATTTTTATTTAGTAAATATATTATAACGGTATTATTGGTGTACATGAATGGAATGAGATAAAAAAGGAATGAATTTTAGAACGGAATGAAAAATGAAATGATATGATTTTATTATAGCATTCTTATGATTGATACGTGCAATAATAAAATTAGAAATAAAATAAAACTTTTAGATCCATTTCATTCGGAGAACCAGAAGATGAACGTGCAAATAATGACTAGCTGATGATTTGCAAGTCACAAATGAACAAATAGTAAATGAAACTCAAGAAATAGCATTATGAAGATCGGCAAGACAGGAAAGACCAGCTATTTCAAATGATTATGCACTCTACTAACTTGAACATAAATGTGATTTAAGCATTGATGAGGATCTAGTCTCATTCAAACATGAATTGTAACAATTCTGAGTTGTGGTTCAATGTGATACATTGCATATTCATTGAGATATTAAGCTTAAATTGATATAATTTGTCCCATGGCTTGGTTAATTATAGATAATTAATTGAGTTTATGCCTCTTGATAGGGCCAACAGTGATTTGTTGAACTTTGGAGATTTTTGGCTGACATTCCAGTTGCAGTCGTGAAGAGAGATTAAAGAAGCAGTATGTTGGCCTTGAGGAATGATCCATTCACGCACAAAACTTTGGGGATCAGCTCTTAAGTATAGGCCCACCAATTCCAAGTCCACAATCATGAAGAACCCGAGCCTTTTTATATAGAATTAAAATCTGAATGAAGTGGGGTGCAGCACGTTTGGCAGTTACATGTGATCACTATTTTCAGGATTAAAGGCCCCAATTGATGAGTGGCAGTGATGACAAAAAAAAAGTGGGGGAAGAACTGCATCAATTGCCCACTACAAAACCACGCAGCAGCAGTTTTGGAAAAACACACACTTCATACGCACAAAGAAAAAGATACGCAGCAGCAGCTTGGGAGGAGTGAGATAGAATTCAAGCATCAATTTAGTTTATCCCTTTTTTATATTATGTTTCAATTTCGTTCGTTGAATTACTTACTCTATGCATTTCTAATTCGTTTCTAGCTGGGATTTTCCAAGCATGCTTTGGGTTGATTAATCAAAGTTATCCATTTTTATTTCCGGTTTTATGTTATTGGGTGTTGCTTTATTCTTTGATTTAAGGCCCAAGTCTTACAATTATCAATACGCATACAACTAGTTAATCTATTTGGTGGAGTTAGCCGGATAATTAACGAAATGCCAATCAACACTAGGTCATTAGGTTTGGCTGAAATTTGTGTTGTGGAATAATTCGGTCTAATTAGACGAAGTAGGAATTCTTACTAAGTCAATTGGGGTTAGTGTTTCTTTAGCTCGTAAAGTAACTAGTTAATTGAATCTTAGAGGGAGTTTCCGAAAAGGTTATTAGCTAGTTAGGGAATAGTCTTAGGAGTTTCTTCATATTATTCTAAAAATACGAAGAAACCAAAGAGACAGAGAGGACTTGGTGACTATAGCTAACCTAACGCAGAATTAATCACTCAGTCAATGATCATAGTCTGATGCATGTGTAGTAAACTCTCGGCTATTTGATATCTACTAAATTTATCCTAGTTAATTCTTAGTCTCAATTTTAGTTTAGCTAATCAGTAGTTCGTTTAATTAATTTTTTTTTAGTTTAAGTAGATGGCTCAAACACCCCCCCCCCCCAAATTTTAATTGTTTGTGTTAATTCCTTTGCATATAAAAAGAATACAAGCTCATCCAATCCTCATGGATCGATACCTATTGCCGCTATTTTACAATTTAATTGTGTGCATGATACGGTCGTTGATGGAACGTATCGGAAGAGACCTCGGAGTGGTCTCGGACTCTTAGAATTATGGGGATGAGAAGAGATTCTGGTTGGACCGACCGGCGGTGAAGAGGTTGATGCGAAGAGAGAATTCAGAATAAGAGATTGAGAATTGAAGATTTGTTTATTGTTTACTGTCAAATGTTTTAAGGTAAAGATAGACTCTCAAAATAACTCAAACTTCTCCTATCACGTAACTACCGATTCCTATCGCCTAAATATTATAAATCCTATCCGACTAAATACTATAAGGTAAAATAGACTCTCAAAATAACTCAAACTTCTCCTATCAAGTAACTACCGATTCCTATTGCCTAAATATTATAAATCCTATCTGACTAAATACTATAATATAAATCCTATCGATTAAATATTAAAGCTTATCCAATTCCTATTCTCTCTTGATATCCTAAGTGATATTCTGCATCTCCATCTTGATATCTCTCTTGATACACCATATCTCCATCCTCGACACCATCAATTTTTGGCGCCGCTGTCGGGGATTGGTTTATAATTTATTTTGTTTCTTTTTCTTATACCTAGGAACCGTCGTATGGGACAACTTGCTTCGTACTACCCTGAGATCTAGAAGACTGCAAAGAAGCTTAGAAAGTGTGCTAGACAAAGGAAAGGACAAGTAGCAGTTGGTGAAAGTTCAAAACTATTCGAGCTGGATTCTAATATAGGTTCAGAACACAAGTTCGAAGTTGAGCACCCCACTGACGAGCACTCAGACAGTGATCACACTCAGGATATGGCTTAGAACAGAACACTTCGGGAGCTTACCCGACCTACTGAAGCACAACAACCAGTGTGCATAACCTTTCCAGACCTATAGGAAGGCTTTGAATTGAAGTCAAGACTCATCCATTTCTTGCCATCCTTCTATGGGTTGGAGAATGAGGACCAGAACAAGAATCTTGAGTAATTTCACCTTGTGTGCACATCCATGAAGCCACACAACGTGACGGAGGATCAAATCAAGCTAAGGGTTTTTCCCTTCTCATTGCACGATGCAGCTAAAGAGTGGCTATATTACTTACCTTCGGGTACGGTCACAACTTGAGCGAAAATGTCAAGACAATTCCTTGAGAGATATTTTCCAGCCTCTCACGCTACCAACATTAGGTGAGGGATTTATGGCGTGAAGCAAAGGGATTCTGAAAGCAAACTCATCCCACATCGTAAGATTAGAAGAAATCCGTCCACTATATAAATGTTTACCGAACACCATTACTTTGAAGCCTTTTAAGAGATGTTCAAAAATAAATTTGTGAGGGTTTTACCCAAAGCGAACAATATCATATTAACGCGGAGTTAGGGTGAAGGTGTGCACCGTCCTGACTAGTGTAACAATAGGCCAGTCCTATAGCCTGTTGTTGAGAGTTTTATTTAAATCTCATATGCATGCAAGCGTACACTTGTCAGGTGTAACACATAAGTGTCAAACCCACAGGGCAGGAAAACGAATCAATCACTTTGTATATTCTCCAATCGATAGACCGAGATACAGAACAAGAGGGTCGCTATGACTACGACAAAAAACAAACAAACAAAATAATTAAAGACTCAACAAACAATACGACAAAAAGCCCAAGGAGATAACAATCTACTAGTTTAGTGATCGAATCAATGCCAAACAAATACTTAGATTATCAAAATTCTAATCACGAATGTTTATGCCAGCTTATCTCGAAGTCAAGCACATGTGCTTTAAGTGTTTATGTAAGCCAGTCTCGTGGTCAAACATCTAAATAAATACTTAGATTATCACAATTCTAATCACGAGTGTTTATGCCAACTTCTCTTGAAGTCAAGCACGTGTGCTTTAAGTGTTTCTGTAAGTCACTCTCGTGGTTAAACATCTAAAAACAGATTAAACCATAAGATTAAAATTAGAGTGATCAAACAACAACGGCTCGTCATGCATCACTTAATCATAAATTGCTTAGAGAAAGACCCAATCTCTTCATCTCTTTAACCCTAAGTGGTAAGGAATCAAAATCCAAATTAACCAAAAATCTTTCGATTATTAAGCCAATTCTAAGTTCATGCTAAAGATGTATCTTCTCTAATATGCAATTAAAACATAATTCCTTTACATAATAATATAAGAATTCTTTGAAGCATATTATCAAATACCTAATCTACACAATCATTATTCCTAACGAACATATGCACAAGGACCATAACAATAATAAAACTACTAATATTCATGATTAAAGAGTCATTAACAATCATTCAAAACATGAGACATTAGTTTATGACACAACAACTAATTAAAACTGAAATAAAAGGGAAAGAAAAATCTTATTAAAGTCTTCTCTGGAAGCCGAGGAGATTCCTTCATGGAAGATGGAATTCTAGCCTTTTGGCTAGACTTCTCATTCATCCCCAAAGCTGCATTGTTTCTCCTCCTCCTCTTCTCTAGGTTAGCATAATGCAAGACTAGGATTTAGAATATCAGAATAGTTATTTTATTCTACCAAAAACGGGTTCCTAATGGGCTTGGATGAGTCCAAGAGTGAAAGAATAAGTTTAAGCCCGAAAATCATCTTTTGGACAGCCATCATGCCCAAAGCTGATGTCGTCACACCCATGACGGGTTGTTGACTTCTAATTCGGGTTGACCTGTCATCACGCGCGCGATGGCTTCCTTCACAGTCTCATCACGAGCATGATGAGCTGCTGGAACAGTCTTCTTCGGCTGTTTTGGCTCGTTTCGTCTTCTAAACCCCGTTTTATGCATTATTTTCAGCATTTCTTCTATCTTTGATTCCTAAGTGAAATATGAACTGAAATGGAGCAAATTAAACACAAATTAAGCACTAAAATGGTATGAAAATATACGAAATATAGGCTGAAAACATTAAACATTTTAGGCCAAAGTCCTAACACCTATTTATATCATACCTAGCTCATTGTTCGTTCCATGTCTAATACTCGAAACCCCCACTTAACCATTCTCGATATTCCTACCATATATCACCCGGAAATGGGGAATCCGGGAAGCTCCAAATTTGTTGCTCTCTGGCACCACGCTCTGCTAATGAATTAGTTGCCATATTTCGTTCTTTGAACACGTGCGTAAGGTGGATACTCATGTGCATGGACTAGTTCCGAAATTGGGTAATTGGACTCTGAATGATCATGTTTCCTGTCGTTCCCCAATGCAAAGTCACGATCGCTGAGCGTCAACGTTGCCTTTAGTTCCGCCTCTGTCCTGAGCAATGTCCATGCTAAAAGAGTAGACCACTACACTATTAACATCTCTAATAAGTCCTATGATACCCAATGGTCCAGCATTGCCACGCGAAGCTCCGTCGATATTAAGCTTCATCCAGTTTACCAGCGGCTTTCGCCACTTGACACAACACTCCAAATCCATACACTCCACACTCACTCAAGCAAGAAAGAACCGTTCTCTCTCCCCTGATAATACTGATGATGCATGAAATCGGCCCGCTAAATAATGTTTGCATAAAATTCTAGAAATGTCATAGCACCAAAAACCTTAGAAAAGCGAATGCGTATTCAACTGGACTACTTTATGAACCCACTTAATTGAAAGGTAGGCAAATAGGATAGATTAAAGCTAGCAAAATTTTCATTCAATGTTCTTAATTTAGTAGATTTATTAGCTATACCATGGTTTAATCCCATGGTTTGTTCAGATTGAATTAATGTCGTCGAAGCCAATTCGTGATATCTCTGCCAAGTTGTAATGTTTCTATTTTAGTCCTAGCTAGCTTCTGTGCTACTAAAAAATCAATAATCTTGAATTTTACGAAAAAGATTAAAGTGGTGTAATATAATGACAATGATGTTCACGGTTCACGAACAATTTCGTATATAAATTAATTAATTTGTTAGGTTGGGTGTAGTGTTACCATTATTAGATACACTCGATTTTTTTTATTTTTTTTGTGACATATTAGATATACTCAATATGATTTGCAGCCATAGTCAGAGTCCCATGAATAGGAAATAGTGAAACAGAAAGATTGAGATTTGAGAGGTACGTGCATGAGAGAAAACAATATCATCATAATGCACCATTCCAAAACAGGCTACAGCTATTAAAGTTGGGCAGATTCTATAATCTGCAATCTCAACAAATCCAAATAAATGTCTTCCCATTAATTAGGCCCCCACCCAACCCCTCCCTCTATTTAAAGCTTCCATTGTCTTTTCAAATGCTTAATCAGCTCCAAAGAAATACTAAATTCTTCCAATATTCCTTTGTTTCTCATTGCCTCTGAGCTCTGATATAGCATTAGCAATACAATTACTAACCAATAAAACATAAGACATGTATGCTCATTGGTCTCTAGTGTTGCAACTTTGCATAGTCTCAATGATCAGCCTTCCCCAAATCCATGTCTCGGATACGGTTAAGAAAACACTGCTTGAGAGCGCCGTCGCAAAAGGGGCGGGTAAATATTCTATCTTCTAACTTCTAAGTATCATACAGTAGCATTTTTGCTAAATTGATAGTTATATATACATGTAATCTTGATTTGGTGTTAGTTTGCTTGGACGGAAGCCCACCGGCTTACTATTACGACAAGGGATTCAACGAGGGAGTAAGTAACTGGTTGGTCCTTCTCCAGGTAGATACTTTAGCACTTTAATTAATATCACATTCAGATATTGAAATTCGTTGTTCTGAATTTGTGTATTATATACATCTTCATGATGGTGCTTGGTGTGCCTCAGAACCTGGTTGTCACTACAGACAAACTAACAGCCTAGAAGCTCCAAATATCAACCAAATGTTGTCTATTTTGGAGCCTTCTTAAGTGAAATACAAGCCATAAATCCAGGTTAATTATATGGACGAATTACATCTGACTATCCTCACAATAGAAATTACTAGGCAGGATCTCTTATTTGAAAAATTACATATTAATATCTATGTATACTATTAAATTATATAGTATGTATGAATACTCATATCTTGTTAGGCAACTAATAAAACTTTATTTTGAATTCCAGACTTCTATAACTGGAATAGAATTTACGTTGGATATTGTGATGGGGGTTCGTTTTTGGGAGACGTCGAGGAAATTGATCCAGTAAGTCTCCTAAATATAATATTCTTTTTATTAATTTTTAAGAGAAATGGTTAATTATAATCTTGATTTTGTACAGGTTTACAATGTCACACGAAGGGGGGCACGGATTTTTGATGCAGTAGTGCAAGATCTATTGGCTAAAGGAATGGAAAATGCCTCCAATGTATATGAATTTGAATTAATTTTTATTAATTCTAATTTCTACACGTACAAAATTTACATTAATTATTTAAAATATTATATAGTATTGATGGAAAAAGATGAATATTAATAGGTCATACTTTCTGGCGAATCCGCCGGTGGATTGGCAGCCATCCTGCACTGTGATGGCTTCTGAACCCTTCTACCTAATGCCGAAAGGGTGAAGTGCATCTCCGATGCTGGTTTTTCCCTACTAGCGTAAGTACTTCGAATAAAAGCTTACCTATTTTTTTTTTTTTTTTTGAAATACTAATATAGAGACATTTATTAATTATGTTCGGCTAAACTTGTAATTTGTAACAGGGAGAATCTCCCGGGGGCTGATAAGAGAATAAATTATTTCGCCGAAATTGTTGAATACCATGTATGTATATTTTCGAAATACATTTCTTATAAGCTATTCACTTTTATGATTGATTCATACTATATTTTATGTAGGGCATTGCCAAGTCCTTGCCCTAGTCATGCACATGGAGAATGAACGCAAGTTTGGTATGTTAGAATGCCTATTTAGTAATCCTTTTTTTTTTCATTAAATTATGACAAAATAACTAACATACCTGCACTATTTCTTATATATATAGTGCATATTTCCTGAATATATTGTGAAGGATATATGCACGCCATTGTTTCTGCTCCAATATGCGTTTGATAGCTACCAGGTACATTTACTTTTAGGGCAAATATAATATTTGATTCCTAAACTTTTTATTTTATAATACTTTCGTTCTCAATATTTTAAAAAATAATATTATAATTTTTAAAATTAAAAGTTTGTCTAATTTTTAGAACATTGAGAATAGAGTGAGATAAAACTAAAATTTCGTGGACCATTTGCCCTTACTTTTAACTAATTGAAATTGCATATTGCGGAGTTTAATACAAAGAACAATCAACAATCACTAGATCATATGAATGAAACATGATTAATTCTTCTATGTTATCTTTCTTTCTTTCTGTTTCAGTTGATGAAGCACAACTTTGCGAACACTGATCAAACTTGGGACAATTGTACTTCCGATTTAACACGTTACAATTGCTCCGAACTACAAACCATGCAAGGTAATCGGTTCATTCCATTCGGTTTAAGTTTCAAATTTTGAATTAATTCTGATTGACAAGAATATAGTTGTGTGATGATGGTATGTCGACTTAATTCCAGATTTCCGAGCAACCTTGATAATGGATTTGGAGTTATTTTCGAGCAACCTTGATAATGGATTTGGAAGAACTCCGGCAGTCTTGGTCGAGTTCGGTGGGCATGTTTGTTGAATCTTGCTATGCTCATAACCATGTCTATGCAAGCGAAGGATGGGATAAATCTACACTATGATGAATAATGTGTTTGGTCTTACTCATCCCCAAAAGCTAGCTATTAAGGGGAGGGTTGCCAAGCCATTATATATTGAGCTTCACTTCTTTGATTATTCGATGTGGGACTTCACAATTGGAAAATAAGTAAGATATTATTCTTATCTTTTTTTGTCAATTTCATTGTTACTTATGTATAATAAATTGCTGGAAAATACTTCTTGACGCTAGAAATTTAACCATGAAACGTAAGCTTGGCCTATATAAATAGTGAAAATCACAAATGACCTTGATGTGTAATTCAATTAATTATGGGAAAAAACTCTTAGTTGAGAAATTATAAAAAACAACAGGTGAAAAAGGGTTTGCAAAAAACAGTGCCATTTTCAGGGCATATTTGTAATTGTAAAACTTTTTAGATTGTTTTTATGTAATTATGCGTAATTATCCATAAAATAAAGTGAATATATAGAAAATTTTAGCTCAAATTTGATTGGACTAAAGTAACCAACTAACTATAATGACAGGTGTGTTATACATGTTATTTGTTTGGTTATTTATTTTAAAATCTTCATCAATTAATATTCACCCTTTCGTTACACTAATTTGACCCTATCATGTTCGAGCTAAAATATGCTAAAAAAACATGAACTAAAAATCAAATAATTGTGCATATTTATCTAATTAATAATGTTGTTTGCATTTACAGACGATTGCAATGGCCATTGGTGATTGGTACTTTCACCGAAATAGCTTCCAGCAAATAGACATTGAAAATACATGTCCACGAAATTGTTCTCTTGCGGGGTCACCAAACTTGTTATGCCAAAGTTGTTGCTTAGATTGAATCAGTTAGTTAATCTGGAATGTGAACTCATGATTAATTTGAAACTTAAACGTCGATTTAATTAGGTAATCTGGATTGATGCGGCTTGTTTTTAAAGGATTGTGATTCGGATTATTATTATTATTATTATTATTATTATTATTATTTTGATGCATTTAATTTTTTATTGCTAATAATAAAAATTCGTTGAAAATATACTTTGTTATTAGCTACAAGAATCATAACTAGGGTACGGCTAGTATAATAAAACAATATTGACAAAAAACTTAGGGAAAATTATAAAAGTGGTATACCAACTAGATTTATTTTGCAATTTTGGTACACAAACTTTTCCGGCGACATGAATACCCCATAGCTCAAAAAATCTTGCAAAATCATTCAAAATTTCGCTGGAGATGAAAAAACCGGCCGGAAAACCACTCCATTTCCATAGAACCGCGTGTGACGTGGCATGGACTCCTACATGGCTGTAACCTGTCCACCACCTATGAGAAAATATGCCATCACGCAGCTTATGTGTTTGCCACATCACAGTATATTTATATGTTTTAGTATTGAATTTAATTAAATGCATAATATATTACTCATGAAATTTTAAATAATATATTAATAAATTATATTCTTGTTGTATGTAATATATATTTAGTGTTTTTTTTTTCAAATTTTAAATTAGTAATTTAGTCGGTAAAACCAAATTAATTAAGTTAAAAATTCAATTAATAAACCAAAACCTCAAAACCTAATTATAAAAGCAAATTAATTAAATTTCTAATTCCTAATTCAAATTAAAAACCTAATTATCTAATTAGCATCTCTGTCTTCTCCACACGGCAGCCGCTGCACCACCACCACCTGTCTTTGCATCGTCGCTGCGCCGCCGCACCACCACCACGATGCTTGCCACCATACCACCACGCTACATCGCCGCCAACAAAAACCAAGGTCGCCACCACCGCCTAAACCCCAAATTGGGACCACCACCTTGCATCGTCGCCAACAGTCTAGCCGCCACCACCAACACCCACTCCAAATCGTACCAACAACAACAATCTCGCATTCACCACCAACACCCACCCCAAATCGCCACCACCAATTTCCCCGCCACCGCACCGCCGCCCGCAACGCCACCGCATCCTGCCGGCAACGCTACCTTTAGCCACCACCACCTTCCTCCTCCTCGAATCGAACCATATGTACAAAAAAACACTAATCATACGTCCATTAATTTGGAGAAGAAAGGAGAAATCCCCAAATTTTGGTGTCCCCTTCATCAATAGATCCAGATTGCCCTTCCGTTAAACCCGTCCCCAATGACCACCGGCGGCACCACCAACACAGATTGCCCCTCCGTTAACACCTTCTCTTTTGTTTTCACCTTTTCCGCCCCTACCACCATCTCAGCAGAATAGCTACAATCGCCTCCTTCAAGTACCCCCAACCATTCCCTCATCCACCCATATCAAATCTGCAAACGCAACCATTACCCACCCCCACATCCTCCCAAATCAGATTTGCTCAGGCAACCATCATCGCCCTCCTTTGCCTTCAACCAAATCTGCTCCATTGTCGCCAACCTCAAGTGTTCCTTGCTTACTTATCCAAATGTGTAGATCTAGTGAAGTAGATGCTCAATTATTTTTGGAAAAGATCTCACCGGCTAGGCGAACTCATCGACGGTGATAGAGCTGCTTGGTAGACTGGAGAAAATCCCCTTTTCAATTATTTGACTTGAAATTTAAAATATCTTGTGAATATAATTAATTAATGTATAAACAATAATTATCTATGTAGTATGTATACATATAATTAATTATATCGCATATATTAAGAGCAATGTGTTTAGTGGTTTATGATGTGTGCATAGTGGTTTCGCCACATATTCAATATATTGGTCACATAGGTTGACATGTCAGCTTTCCGGCCGGTTTTCTCAGTTCCGGCGAAATTTTGCATGATTTTGCAAGATTTTTTGAACTATGGGGTATTCATGTCACCGGAAAAGTTTGTGTACCAAAATTGCAAAATGGATCTAGTTGGTATACCATTTTTGTAATTTTTCCAAAGTTTCAATGTTAACTTTAGTTTTAAATTATCTGAGCAATTGTTCAATTTTAGGGGTCCAATCTTGATTTAGGGTTAAGATTTCTTGATTAATTATCCAATTCTTTGAAGTGCTTGTCGTTTATCTATGACTAAAATAAAATAAAATTGACCAAGTATTAAGTGAGTTTGAAAACAAATTACTTTATAACTTGAGTCATTCGCTTTCAAACATTAATCGAAGTAAGTCTTTCCAAACTATTTGTTTGAGTATACTATATAAGAAAGCATACGAATGAGGGAAATTTTCGAGCAAATTCCGAAGAAAACTATTTCCTAAAAAAACATCCTCATAATTGAAGATTACAAATCTTCTTATGAAATATTACAAATGTTTTTATAAAATAGAATGATGCATTATTCGTCTATATTCCGGACGGAACAATGATAAACAAAAATCAGGTCCAGATGCCTACACTTTCAAGAAAAATAATGAGAGAGATAGAGAGAGAGGAGAGAAGGGACTAGAAAATATTGATAATTACGTCTTCCCTCCTCTTCTTTCGTTGGCAAATTTGAACACACATGTTGATAATTACGTCTTCTCTTCTAAGTTTTGTGATGGAGAGAACTAATCAGTTGTTTTCAAGTGGATATCAGTAACTTTACGAATAATAATATCTTCCAAAGAATTATATTCCACATCGCGAATAAATGTAGATTCAATTTATACATATATAACGGTACACCAAGTATACTCTTGGTTTTTTCTCTCTCTTCTTTTTCTCTTTTCACGATAGCAAAAATGTTGCGATTATTGTATATCAATTGTCATCGTTAATCATGTCGTGTTGAATAAATACTAATTTTCTTATTATTTAAATAATTTTTGGCCGATCATCACCTCATTAGCTAATATTAAAGTGAGTTATTCAAGCGTGGTATGACCGAGATGAGCTTGTTATGTGTAGGACAAAACTGGGTACCTGGTGAATGGCAATACTACTAATACTTGTTAAGATACGGACGATACCGTCATATGGAGGAATAACAACGGTTGGAATGATAGGAATTCATCTAATTATAATCAAGCCTGCATCTTTAGTAGATATCGGACACTCACAGTTAGTCCGAATCGAGTTTTAAGTAGCAAGTTTACCTTGTCAATTTGAACTGGGAATAAACCATTGATCCATACTAGTCTAAATCTTATTTTGCATCTGATGGTCGACTTGGTTGTCGTGCCTTGGGACTTTGCTACTAGATCAATTGTCGTAGCTGTGTTAGGGCACACTTTGTCCTCGAATGGGACTAAGCTTGATTTTCCTAACAGCCCGTGTTTGTTCTTGCCGATTCTTTCTCGCGGACACTTTTGTATAATTTCTCTACTTGATGTTTGGATTGTCAATTTATATCGCTTGGCTTTTGGTAATAAATTGGGGGGGGGGGGGGAGGGGGGGGGGTTAAACCCCCTCCAATCATCTGACCGGTAAATAGAAAAAGAA
>JBBMKE010367086.1:0-13047 GCA_037834125.1 Lippia alba | reverse complement strand
GGCAATAGTAGGTCAATTAAATTCATGGAATAATTATATAACAAGACAAAATACATTTCCCTTTTTGTATATGCAATACATATAACAAGTCAGAAGAATATATATTGCCGTTTTCGGGGCTCCATGCCGACATGCTTTCGAAATGGCTGCGTTTTATTATATTATAAAAGATATAAAATTTAGGGCTTAGTACTTTTTGAACTCCAATCTTGGAGTGAGTTATTTTTTAGTGACCAATGTTTAAGAAATAATAAAAGTGGAGGACGAATGTTAGAGTTGCACACATGAGTTATTTTAAGGGTGAAATTGTTATACGAAGAATATTGCTCTTAAAGGAATGAAGTTGGAGTTCAATCTCCAGCCAGTTTTAATTATGAGGAACTTGATGGTTATTTTACGGTACATATTATCCGATGTCAGTTGAATCTAAAGATTAATTCTGTGGACGTCATCGACATGAGTGAGATTATAAGCCACAATGGCCGCCTTCGCTGATACCCGGACGATTGGGCGCCGACCTAGGCCAGTGAATAATCCGATGGATTCGATGAGCAAAAGGGATTCAATGTTATATACGAACAAGAAACCCATCACCAACATTGTTTCTAATGCTTTGTTGATAGGGCACTTTTGCTTTCTTACTATTATTGATCCATGAATCATGAACTTATATATGTTCTTTGGTTCGTTTGGTTTTATATATGTGGTGGGGTTCACGTTAACTCTACGATCTCTCTGACCGATTCCCTAAAAAAAGAAAAAGGGTGAAATTGTTATTCTCAAATTTATATTAAGTAATAAATAAAAGAACATTAAAAAAACGAAAAGCTTAGAGGAAAAAATGAAAATAGATTTGACATTTTTTACTTTTTGGTGGAAAAATATAGATTAGACATTTGATAGAGCAAGAATCATGACCACCATTGATGCGGCTGCCGAAGATTTTTCAGAAATAATATTTAATTTAAAATGGATTCATAAAATGTTATTGAAATTGGCCGGATTAATATTTTGTTATAGAACGCCACATTGTGTGGCGTTTTTGTATTTTTTAAAATTTTTTTTTAACGGGGTCGCTGAATAATACGGCGACCCAATCTAGATATTTTTTTTTATTAATATTTTAATAAGATTGTCATATGATACGGCGATCGATGAAAAAAAATTAATAATTTCTTAAAGGTCGCCAAATGATATGGCGACCTTTGACCAGAATAACTAGCCCCACCTTTTCTTCCCCACTTCTCTCCCCCTTTTCTGGTCCCCACCTTTTCTTCCCCACTTCTCTCCCCCTTTCCCTTTCAACCTAAGTTCCTACGCAGCTCCAACCAACACCCTCCTCCCTCCGGCATGAGCTGCTTCGTCCGCCGCTGCCGCTGCTGCTCCGTCCGTCCGTATGAGAAAAGATAAGGTTCCAGTTTTCTTTTAAAAAATTGTTATTTAATGTTTTGTTAGTATTATTTTAGTGATAATTGTTTTGTGGTTAAATTATTAGATTTTAATTGCTGTAATTGTCTTATAAGTATTTGAAATAATTTATCATTTACAGAAATATATAATTTGCGTAATTTGGAATTTAATGGTTTAGGGGAATCCAATAAAAAATGCTGATGTCTATTTTGTAGATGATTATCTATTGTTTAGGGAACGTGGAGACTAATATAAAATTACAAAATGCATAATTAATTTATTATTTTTAATTAACTATTTAATTATTCAATACTGTTCACTACAAAAAAATTGATGATTACCTACAAAAATATTCATAGGTAATTTGTAGAAAAATTTATTTATTGACAGATTATAGACGGACTACCTACGAAATGCACTTTGTAGGTAAAGGGCCCGTAGCAAATTATATCTACGGATTATTTACAGATTAGAGACAATATTTTTCTACGACTGGGTTTGGTAGGAAAAATTGTAGGTAATTTGTGAAAAATATGTCGACTTGATTTTATCACTTGTTGACTATTTTCGATGGATTATTTACAAAAAATCTATCGATAAATTTAATTATTTATTTAAATTATTAAAATATGTCTACATAATTTCTTTAAATTATTAAAATATGTGTACAAAATTTCCACCGAAAATCCATCGATAAATTCTCCGTAAAGAAACATTTTCAATTTCTCTTATTTTTTGGTATTTTCAGCATAAAGTTTCTAGAAAAATTAATTATTAATATTTTTAAATTATTGTTGTTATTCAATTTGTTATTATTATTATTATTATTATTATTATTATTATTATTATTATTATTATTATTTATTTATTTATTTTCATATGTTCTTAACTAGATCATTTAGAGTTCGTAAAAACATCCACGGAACTCAAATAGAAAATTCATAAAAGTAAAACTCAGAAGAATCTTATGGAAGATCAATGTATGTCTTGTTGAAAATTAAAAAGCCTCAACAAATATTACATGAAGGGATAAATGTTGAATGCTCTCCACCGGGAAAAAAAATGTTGAATACATGTTCTACCCTGTTGAGTAATGATCTTATAGAAAGAAATCTAAGAAACTATTGAGTAAAGATTAGTTTATAAAAAGAAATCCAAGAAAGCAAAAATCTTACTAAGAATTTGCAGAAATCCTTTTGATTTGAGAAATCAAATCATGTTGTACTCTTTTAATCACCTCTTGGATAAAAACTAAAAAGCATTAGTCAAACAGTTCATTTTTTACGAAATTTAGAATGAAGAAAAGTTGAGAGATGAAGAAGAGTTGAAATGAAGAAAAGTTGAGAGATGAAGAAGAGTTGAGAAGACCTTGACTCTATGTAATATTTTATAGATCTGTAGTTTCAATTGAGAGTTGAGACCATAAATACATGAATGCATGTTCAGAATGAAGAGGAGTTGAGATTGAGGGGATAGTGACTGATGAACGTGGTTTATACTACCTTTCAATTTATAATTGCAGTATATTTTTATTAGATCTAATTAAGTATTTGAAAACACACACACATATATATATATATATATATATAATTATTAAGTATTTGAAAATATATTTGTTATTTTATTCGATATTTTTATTAGAGGTGAATATTAACTACATCAATAATTAATTTGTGGATATTTTATATTAAACTAATAATCTATGTACTCTATGCGTGCGCAAATAATAAAATTATTATCTTTAAATATGTATTAAATTAAAAATTTTATGTTAATATTTATCTTATAATTATTTTTAATACAATTACAAACTTAAAAGATAATACAAAATAAAAATAAAAGATATGAAAAAAAAAAGATATATAATAAAAAAATAAAAAAAGGTGTGAGAAAAGTTGAGAGATTAACACACAATAACACGTTGATAGAGTAATTAAAGAAATAGAAAAAAAAAATTAGAGTCCAGAGTCCAAAGCAATAAGGGTCTCTCACTCATAATTATCTGAACATTTTGTTGATAATCCACAAATTAAGTAGATAAGTCTTCAAAAATAAAACCAAGTAGGTTAAAAAAAAGTTATTTTGTTATCGACTAAACATTTAGCATATATTCCAAAAGGCAAGATTGCACTTTTAATTTATTTTTATTTTTATAATGTACCGACTGAAACATGTATCAATAATCCGTAGACAAAAAAATTAATTTTAATTTTTTAATTAGTTTATAATGTATTCACGGATAGACTTGTCAGTAATTTGTCGATAAATTTTACTAATAGAAGCATTGGTAGATAATTAGTCAGTAAATTTTACTGACGAAAGTATTCGTAGGTAATCCATGGATACAAATCTTGACTTTATCGGTTAATAAATTGTCAGAAATTTGTCGATAATCTGTTGGAAATTTCTTACGAAAAACTTTGGTAAATAAATTTCGTAGGTAATCAACAAATTTTTAGTAGTGGTTATTGTAAATTTTTTTATTTTGAATAGTTTAGGAGAAAATTTAATTAGTAACGAAAAATAAAATAAGTAGATAGTTATTTATAATAATATATAATTATTGAAAATGTTCGTTAGGTATGTAATTGGTTAGAACTATAGCATCACATTTGTAATGAAATAATTAAATATTTGTGCAGATTGATAATGTCAGGGAGTAGAGTAGGTACCGAGACTTTCGGACCAATTGAAGATGACTTACTTTACTTGCAAGATATCCATCGTTCTAACAATGTTTGGCAAGGCGATATTGACGACGTTGTGCGCGTAAGGCATAATAATTCATCCGGTTTTAGTCACTGGGCAGATGATGATGATGGACAAATAGTTTTAAATGAACGTGTTGTGGAGATGTTATATGATATGCGTTTTTTTGGTGTTTATTCTTCTGGATTTGTAGAAATTGACTCACATCTAATTACTGCACTCCTGGAAAGATGGCGTCCGGAGACTCATACCTTTCACTTTCATTTTGGGGAAGCCACGATTACTCTAGAGGATGTGGCAGTGTTGTGGGGGCTCCCAATACTTGGTGAACCAATAACCGGGTCAGATACATACCCGAACGAGTTTGCTTCCTGGAGACATTATTGTGAACATATGTTGGGATTTGCACCAAATGTGGGTGAAATTAGAGGATCCCGCATTCGATTAACAGCATTAAGGGGTCATTTATGTGAGAACTTAGTGGATGCAGAGAGCAATGAAGAGGAAGTACTACAATATGCACGTACCGCCGCGTTACTACTAATTGGATCAGTAATGTGTCCGGATACCAGTGGAAATCTTGTGAGTCTATTATATTTACGGCATATGGATACAGTAGAGCATTGTCGGAATCATAGTTGGGGTAGTGCTGTACTGGCTTTTCTATATCGTGAACTTTGTGGAGGTAGCTATAGTTGTGGTCCTAACCAGAATATTGGTGGAGCATTGCAACTCTTGCAAGTAAGTTCATTTAATGACTTTTTTACTTTTATGTATATCTATATTTGTAAATATTGTTAAATGTGTTGGTCCAGATTTGGGCTTGGATAAGAATAAAATCCATTCAGCCACAACGACGAATCCAACGTGTGAGACTCGAGGAAACGATTCTTAGAAACGGTCGAATATTGCCGAGACCTCCACATAGTGCCAGGTTCTGCTATATTAAAATTTATTCAGTTGCATATTAGATTTTGAATCCATCAATCATTATTACATCCATTGTAGGTGGACATCTTATTTCTCATTTACGCGAACTACAAGTCACAGTGTTAGAATTTTTAGAGAGATGTTTGATCGATTAACTTCTACAGAGGTACATGAAAACGAACTTATCATGAATCTTTTTATTTGAACCTACATTTTACATTGATTACATTTATTTCACCTATTGGCAGTTTAATTGGATGTCGTACAACATGAATTGGCCTGAGATCGTTGCGTTGCCTGCCGAATGTGGTTTACAAATATGGCGTTGTAGGTGTCCATTGATCCATTATAGTATTGTTGAGGATCTTCACGTTGAGAGAGTGACACGACAATTTGGCATTGTTCAGTTTATTCCTCCTAATCCTCCAGCAGACGAACGACGACGACTACACAAACTAACCCGTATTGGACGTCCTAGACAAGATTGGAAACAATTTTATGCCACTTACATAACTAAATGGTACGATGCCGTTCAATATGAAATTGGTGGGACTGCAGTAACTCAAAGCAACAATGTCGTTGAAGGGTACTATGATTGGTTCATGAGGAAAACACATAAACGCATCTCGCGTCCGCCTCCAATCGATACTAGTGGATATAGGCCAGATGACCCTGCCGTGTGGGACTTAATGGTATGCAAAATTTGACTTCCAATATCGTATTGTTATACAAATTTCATTAGTATTTATTTATTATATTGTATTTTAGGCGAAGGGATTGGCATACATGATGGATGATTTCATGACCATATCAGATTATAGCAATGCAGATCGTTTCCAGGAACTGGCTTACAATCACAGAGAAGTAATTCGCATGTTACAGGATACGATCACTAGACGACAATCAAATATCCCAGGCACAAATCCACCCTTCAGCACACATGGTCATCAGGCACAAACATCGTTTGTAACCCCCACTTCTCACCAATGGGATACATCAGCCCAACAAGCCCCTGACTCATCTCATGCTCCATTTGATTCAGTGGGGCCGTCGACACCTTATATTCCACATTTTGCTGAATCATTTACTGTTGTTGACACACCGCACGTAATATCGTTCAACCCGGCAACTATACACCATCAGCCTGAGTTTGGGCACTCGCCAATCCCATTTGATTTATCAGAAAACATGACACCTGAAGAAAGGCCACAACCTCAGAGAAGTGATAGAGAACCACGCCCACGATATTGTTACACCGGAGGTCGTTACGGACATCAGGATCATCGATGATTAAATCCCGTATTTTCTCATGCTAGCAGTATCAATGTTGTGTAACGTACTTTGTATTTTACGTATTTCAATATCACCTTCAAATATCTAGCATATCTATTACTACTAAAATGGAGAAGACCCAAAATTTGAAATGCAATCAACACAGAATAGAACAGGTAGTACAAACAAAAAACCACTCTCAACATTGTAGATATCAACATTCGACTTTTCTGAGTTATCTATCTTCTCCAAGATGGTCCAGCTTCGTCCATCTCGTTTTGTATTCTTGTTGTTCTGTCCCGCCCTCGTCTCATCTTCTCCCTCATGGCAGGATTGTGAACTAGCTTGAGCCTTGTATACAGCCAATATTCTTTTGCCCATATCGGATAGAATTTACCGCTATATGTCTCCTCGAAGTGATTGACTTCGTAATACCATGGCATGAAATTAGAAGCAACAATATCATTATGTTTGCACACTTGAATAGCATGTGAGCATGAAATTTTGCTATTATTCCAAGACCCACAACTACATTGTTTTGCGGTCAGAGCGACCGCAAAACGAGTCACGTATCCACCAGGCCCAACACGTAAAACATTGGCTGACAAATCATCGTTGTTTACCATGTGCACAATATTACGATAAGCATACTTTGCGTTCTTCCGGTATATGTTCTCCGCGTATGGGGTCCATGCGCGATTATCTACTTTCAATTGCCTAGCCAATTGTACCTTCTCATTGAAATAATCTGTGAGCTTGATATATGTTATCTCAACAATCGCGCAAATGGGGAGTCTCCTTGCACCCTTCAACACACCATTAAAAGTTTCGACGTGGTTTGTTGTCAACGTTCCGTACCTACGACCTTCATCATAAGCTAACATCCACTTTTCTTTCCCAATTCGTAGAAGGTACGCAGCGGCTTCTGCTTTAATAGCATTAATACGATTGAATGCCTCACGGAATGAAGACTCATCCACGGCTACGCCGACAAACTAACAAAGATCTTTAAAGCTTTCTTTTTTAAATCTAGAGTTGATGTTTGAGCATAGATGTCTCAAGCAATAACGGTGACATCCATGGTCACCGTTAAATGAACCAAATCCGTCTTTAACCACTCGAATTATACCCTTGTTGCGATCTGAAATTATTGTAACAAACTCATGTGAGTCTGCTATTATGTGCACATGTAGTAAGTCCAAAAACCATCCCCACGTACTTGTTGACTCTTCATCAACCAAGGCAAACGCAAGAGGGAGGACGGTTTGGTTACCATCTACACAAACTGCTATCATTAATTTGTGCTTGTACTTGGTGTACAGATGAGTGGCATCGACGCAGATAACGGGACGACAATGTTTGAAACCATCAATGCAGGGTCTGAATGCCCAAAAAACAAGATGTATCATCTCTACTCCAGGCCTGCCTCCTCCATTCGGATGGTGTTTCCATTCCACTATTGTGCCTACATATTGGTTACCATTTAGAAATTAAATTATTATTGCATACTACATATTAAAAACAATTTTTCAGCAATAAAATAAAAACCAAGGTGAATTACCCGGATTCCATTTTTGCAGTGCGGCCATGAATTGTGGAAGACTCGTCACTGAACTTTCCCATGTACCATACAGGTGTTCACGAGCCCGTCTTAGACTATGGTATGCCTTTGAGTATCCAATCTGATATCCGCAAAAATCATTGACAGTCTGACGAACGTCGGCTACCGCATACGCGTAGTTGGTCCTGACGTGGCCAATTAACAAACCGGCAATAAAATTGATGTCTAAGTTTTTATGGTCATTCAGAATGAAATCGGGACTACAACTATGATCACCATGATAAACAGAGATGACCCATATCCCTACTTTCTTTTCGTATTTGGCGCGCAGTTCCCACGGGCAGCCTGCAGCTTGGCCTCGTCTACAATGAACCTTCCAAAATTCTTGTGTACTATTCCGAACTTTAAATTCTCGCTTAGCCCATCGAATGGAGAAGTCTTTAACAGCTGCTTGAACATGTTTCTTGCTTTGAAAAGACATCCCCACAGCCAATCTACCAATATTACAATCATAGAACTGACTCCATCTACCTGATGGCAAGTCCATCGAGTCGGCGTACATTTCTGATCCAGCTGCATGGTAGTAGGGATGAAATTCATGGAGTTGAGGATGTGAAGATTCACTGTTGTGCTGTGCTAACACCTCCGCAACTGCAGTAAGCTTCTCGGCACGTTCTTGGGCACGTTCTTCGACACTTTGGTTAACGCCATCACCGATTTCATCATCGCTGTCACTGGCGTCATCCACTTCGTCGTCTGTCTCCAACTCTGACAACACATCATTAGTTTGTGGGAAATGATATTCCAAGTCTTCCTCCTCATCCTCCTCCTCCTCTAGAGCCACATTAGCATGGGCCTGATTGCTTTGTTGGAGTGATGTAGTGGCTTCATTAATACCAAATGCTTCAAAACCCCTGCTAATCGACGGCATATCCTGGGTGAGCAAATCCACATAGTGTTGCATGTCTTGACCTGAAATAGCATCTACTGATTGTTGATGTTGAATGGGTTCAGCGACAACAAAAACCTTGAATGATTCGAGTTGGGATGCTATATTCGTGTAACAATTCAGGAAATTATCATCGGATATTTCAACCACGGTTTCGATCGGTACCGGAAATTTTGATATATACCATGTCGAGAAAAGCTTGACATTGTATTGCTCTCGTTGCAAACCAATTACATCACAAATGTGGTGAACGAGATCATAAAATGAGGTACAACGTGAAATTCTAGTGATAGAAAATGGCGGCCGATCGTAAGAAATACAATGGTTTGACTCAGTATAATTTCCACCGTAGTAGATAATCACCCCAATCGAATCCATTATAAACAACAGAAGAAAAATTCAACGAAACTAACAACAAAAGTTTGAACTGCAGATATCTAAAAGAAAGTTTCTGAAATTTTAGGAATGGCGGTATTTTGCATTGGATTGCAGATATCTCCAAGGCTTTAAATAAAATTCTAATGCTTCGGTATATTCTAGGCTTTATTGTCGAACTTACTTTCAATGCATTATCATTGTCAGTACTTTATCACCAATAATACACAATATAGCCAAATTGGTGCAATAGTATATCGCCAATAATACACAATATGGCCAAATTCGGTAATAGAAAGGCCAATAATGCAATGTTCGCCAAATTGTTTGGCGACCTTTGGATTAATTAAAAATAAATAAAATTCTAATGTCACCAAATAAATTTTCCAGAAAATTCTCACCAAAGGTCGCCAAATTATTTGGCGGCCATTATATTTTATTTAAAAAAAATCCAAAGGTCGCCGTTTTATTCGGCGACTAAAATTAAAATATTTTTTTAAAAAAAAGAGGAATTGGGTCGCCGTATTATTCGGCGACCCCGTTAAAAAATATTAAAAAAATATAAGAACGCCATACAATGTGGCGTTTTATAACAAAATATTAAACCACCCAATTTCAATAACATTTTATGAATCCGTTTTAAATTAAATATTATTTCTGAAAAATCCTCTGTTAAATCCAAACTCGAATTCAATTATTGAGTACAATTAGGAAGCAATAGCTGTGCAAGATTATTTTTTAGAACTAATCTTGATAAAGTTTATTAGCTTCAATTAAATTGAGTTAACATTATTTTTTAGATTAATCTCGATCGGTCTTATTAGCTCAAATTGAGTTGAGTTAACTGTAACAATTTTGTTTTTGATACTTGATTTTTGTGAAAAATATTTTAATAAAGTTATAGTTAATATTGTACTAGAGATATTAAATTATATTTATTTTTAATGAATTATAATTTCATAGGATTGTATTCTCACTTCTTTTTTTTCTAAAAAAAGAAACTCGATTAAGACGATCGTGAAATTATTATTGAGGGTCCTTTATATATAATATATATATATATCCAACTCGCACCGACAAATTCTTACAATAGGCTGAAAGTGAATTGAAATGTTAGCCACAAATCAATGTGACAGCCCAACAATACACTAAACATGACATTTAAGAGCATTGTTGAAAAAAGGAACCTTAATAGTTAATACAAATAGGCCTAAAATGATCTTTCATTCTTTTGTTAGCCTCTAACCGAAGTGTTTGGACTTTTGAGCTTCAAAAAATTATGTTGTCACAAATGTGCTTCACAACAAAATATCAGAAGAACGATTGCACCCTCAGGACTAGTGCACCCCTTCAAAAAGTATAAAGTGTGAGGATGAAGGCTAAACTTCTATGGCTAGTACCGAACAATATGGCAAAAACACCACCCACCAGGATATAAATTCCAACTTCTCGAACTTAAATTCAAAAGCCTTTGGCCGAGATTAATCTCTGTTACGAATCTCACTTAATTATACTTTTTCCATCCGATTTGTAATAGAGATTAATTAACAAACAGTGGATTTGATGCAGGTAGGTGGTTAAATGAGAGATTTTCTAAAATACGGCCATTTTCAAATCTTGTGTATAAAATACTTCCTTTTGGGGGGTTTAATATTTTACCGTTAATCGCGGGTCTCAACCACGATTTTTAATTTTATTTTACTCAAAATTGTGTATCTCAACCACGACTGTAATTTTTTATTATATTTTATTGTCAGTCGTGGACGAGATCCACGACTATCAAATTTTTTATTATTTTTTTGGCAATCGTGAACCACATCCACGATTACAAGAAATAATATTTTTTTTTAAAATGTGGTCCAGATCTAGATCTGGACCCTTTCTCCTCCATTTCTCCACAAACCCCCCACTGCACAAAACACTCCCACTCTCCGGCGACACAACCTCACCGCCTGCCTCACCTCACCGGAGAAAGCCACCACCCCGCCGGACGTCACAGCCACCACCCCGCCGGACGTCACAGCCACCACCACCCACACCGGACGCGGCCCACAGTGAAGAAGGTGTGTATATTTTTTTTGTTTTTTATGTTTTATTTTAGTTATATGTATATATTGATTTTATTTTTGGTGAAAAATGTGTATGTATAAATATATTCATTAGGTTTATATATTTATTAGGTTGATTTTTGTATGGTAATTAATTTATTTGTTAGTGTGTTATTTAGTTTAGTATTAGTTATGTTAATTTGTTTGATTTGTTGTTAGTTATGTTTATATTTATCTAATTTATGCATAATGACTTATTTATTTAATTGTTAAATAATTATTTATGATAGTTAGTGTTGTGAATTTATCAATAATATTGTCGCTTATTCAAGTTAATTATTTTTGAATTATTTATTATTTATGTTGTTAGTATTTTGAATTAGAAAATTTTAATTTTTTAATTAATTTAGTTAAGTTTGAAATAATTATAAGTTTGAGGTAATTTATTTTGAACTAAAAATAAAAATTACCTAACTTGTGGCATGGAGTGCGATGATATGTCTCATTTATATTTGTTAAATTTTGATGTTAAATATAGTGTTGTTTGAGTAGTTTTGTGTTATTTCAGACGACTGGTCTACAATACATGATGGATGACTTCTAGACGATTATTGACTACACTGATACGAGTCGATTCCAAACTTTTGTTGAAAGTCATAGAGAGGTGGTCCGATCGTTACAAGACGTGGATAGAGGACATGCCTCGCTGGAAGAAGTAACTGTGCAGATTAGAAGTCGGAGGGGTTCCCATGGTACACGGCGAGGCCGGAGTCCTGAACAAGCCCAACGCAGTTTTGACCAGCAATATCATCCAACTCCTGTGCCATCTCCGTCTCCTTCGCTTGGGCAATGGGACAACAACCCTCAATCAGCTTATCAACATTTTGTACAGCCGACGTTCGATGGTGAGGGTACCTCTACACAAACTCAGTACACGCCATACACTCCATATTTTCCGACTTCAGACAGTTCATATGGTGGTTCTCAAATCATTTCTTTTGATGCACCTACTGTGCAATACCGACCTCAATTTGGTAATACCCCAGTACCATTCTCTTTACCAGTGACTGAAGAAGCAGAAGAGAGACCTCTATGTCGTAGGTCTGACAGACCATGATGGGCACGGGGATGCGGTACCGGGGGTCACTTAGGGCATCATTAGTGTTTTCTTTTAAGTATCTCCGTGTTTATTGTATTTTTCTAACTTTCAAAAATATAATTCGTTTGATTTCCTTTTATGTATTTGCTTGTTTATTGTTTTTTCCTAACTTTCAAAAATATTAGGTTTTGATTAGCAATAATTAAATGCAGAAATGAGTTAACCTAAATATGAAACGACAACATACTATTGTTAAAGAAACTCTAGATATTACAATACAATACATAACACACATCATAACACACCTCCATTACAATACAGTAGACAACACAACAACTAACACACCATGCATTACACACAGGAACTATCTCCGACGAGATGGACCTAGTTGGTCCATCTCATTGTGGAATCTAGTTGTTCTATCTCTCTCACGCCTCGTTCGTTCTTTCATCATTGGGTCGTGCACCAGCTCCAAACCTGCAGCTGACCAGTGTTTTTGGGACAATATAGGATAAAATTTACCGCTGTATGCCTCCATGAAATGACCAAGCTCATAATACTATGGCATATATTGTGAAGCAGGGACGTTGATTTGCCGGCACACTTGGATAGCATGTGCGCATGGTATTTCGGTTTTCTTCCAAGAACCACAACTGCAGGTTCTCGTGCTCAAAATGACTGCAAATCGGGTCAT
>JBBMKE010366977.1:0-13049 GCA_037834125.1 Lippia alba | reverse complement strand
ATATATTATATAATATAAAATATAAATTTATATAGAATATAAAATAAATACATACATATATATAATTTATAAAAAAATTGTATATATAATGGCAAGCTCACGAGCCAGCTCGCAAGCCCCGAGCCTACACATACCAGGCTCGAGATCGGCTTGAATCCTAGCTCGGGATCGTGGAGGATCGACTCAAGCTCGATCAGTTTTGATTTCAAGCCGAGACAGCTCGAGCTTAGCTCGCCAAGCTCGCAAGCTAGCTCGACTCGTTTGTAGGCCTAACTCCGGCAAGTGCTCGCGAGGACTCTCGCATCGACATGGCCAAGGATGAGAACCTTGAAGAGATCCTCGGGGATGAGGGTAAGGAAGAAGAGGCCGAGCTGGAATTCCAGAAGCTGGTAAAGAAGTATGAAAAGGATTTCCTCGCAGCTTAGAAACTCCAAGAAAGCCAACATATGCTCGAGGAAGAAGCCGGAGTCCGTCCCTCACACGATAGGGAGCCTCTGGACCTGGTCCCCTTATCCATGGCACCTCCGAAGCCGGAGCAGCCCTCATCCTCTATCGCTCCTAATGACAACACTCCTGCCGCTTGATCTATCCATGCTCTTATATAGTCTGTTCCTTGTATTTCCTTCGTATTTTGAACTATTTAGTTTTCACTCGTGGCTTTCCCACTCTATTTAACTTCTGTCAGATATTTATCTTGGATTTTTGCTCAAGAATGAATGATTGATTGTGTCTTCAGAAGTACTTGTTAATTTTTCATAAGTATTTGAGTATTAGCTTGGTTACAAGTATGATTTGGAGGCATAACTGAGTGGGCTTTATCTTTGCTGAATGACAGAGTGCCATAGTTGGCTTATGGGGGCACGAGGGTGTGTCCGGATGGGGATCTCCCTGGCCCTATACTCACGATAAGAAATCCAGATTGCCCAGAAATAGGCTAAGTACAAAAGACACTTAAAAATGACTTAGGGATTTCGCCTCTGTAAATGATTTGAACTTAGAAAATGTTAGGAATTTTGCTAAGTGTTGTAGTAACAAAGAATGATCCGTCAAAGGATCCCCAAGTAAAGATACGTCGAAGAATCGCGAGTGTAAGCTAGAATCGAGCCCTTAGGCTTATTCCGCCTACATTCTTGTCTGCTGAGTCCGTTCGCGTCCGAGGGACTAGAGTAGAATAATGCTATTTCGACGTGAGGCAGGCTCGACACGGAGTTTAGCATGATCAACCCTCGTGAAGGGCATTGCTCAAAATAATGGAAAAAGATAACAATAATAAAGGACATAGCAAGCTATTGTATTCCATGATTTTCATTTCATTAAGAGGGAATACAACTAGCCCCAAAGGGGAATTTACACAATGCTCATACGTAAAACCTTCTGAGATTGCAAGCATTCCACGGTCGGGGTAGACGCTCACCTTGCAAAGTCTCTAACAGGTAGGTATTGTTGCTCGTACCTGTATGACTTTGAAGAGACCTTCCCAATTGGGATCCAACTTACCCACATGCTTAGACACCTCAACTTTCTTGAGAACTAAGTCTCCTAATTGGAAGGTTCTCTCCCTGACACGTTTGTTAAATTGCGAGGTCACGACTGCCTTGTATTTGTGAATGTGAGCCCAAGCGGTATCACGCTTTTGTCGATTAAGTCTAGTTCCATCGCTCGATTGCTATCGTTAGCAATGGGCTCGAAGTAGGCCATGTTTGCAGACTCTTGGGCGAGCTCTGTAGGTATCATTCCCTCGAATCCGTACGTCAGGGCGTAGGGAGTCTCGCCTGTTGCCGCTCGTGGGGTAGTCCGATACGCCCAGAGGGCTCCCTGGAGTTCCTCAGCCCATTCTCCTTTTTTACTCTCGAGCATTGTTTTGAGATGCTGGAGTATGATCCTGTTCGTTACTTCAGCTTGACCGTTAGCCTGTGGGTGGCTCACGAAAGTGAAGTGTTGTTCAATCCCAAGTTCTGAGCACCAATCTCGGGTGTCAACAGCGATGAACTGAGAACCGTTATCTGAAATGAGTACCCTCGGAATGCCATAACGACAGATGATGTTTTTCCATATAAAATCTCTGACTCCCCGAAAGGTGATTTTAGCGACGACTTCTCCCTCGGCCCACTTAGTGAAGTAGTCTACCGCTATGATAGCAAACTTCCGTTGTCCGACCGCCATAGGAAGGGGTCCAACAATATCAATACCTCATTGGTCAAAGGGCCATGACACATCAATGGGGACCATCTGGGCTGTTGGAAACTGAGGGACGTTCGCATGAAATTAGCATTTGGGACATTTCTTAGAGTAGTTGATGGCATCCTGCAAGACTGAGGGCCAATAGAACCCCACTCCTCAAAACCTTCTTGGCAAGAATCCGTCCGCCAGAGTAGTTTCCACAACTGGCACCATGTATATGCTCTAAGACTTCCTTAGCTTGCGAGGGCCTTAGGTATCGCATAGGTGGGCCTTGAAACGAGCGTTTGAAGAGGCGTCCCTCTTTATCCAAAGAGTATCTGGGGGCTTTATTCCTTATCTTCCTCGCTTCAACTTTATCGCTCGGTAGGGTTCCGTCGTGAAAGAATAATATGACTGCATCGAGCCAGCAAGGCTCGGCAGGGTCAATCATGCTAGCCTGGTTCGAAGGTTCCCCTTCTTCTATCGGTGGTCCCTCAGTTCTGAGGAAGGTGACAGCATGCTCACAAGTGCCATCAATGGATGATGCGAACTTTAAGAGGGCGTTTGCTCGCTCGCTCATTTTCTGCTCGCGGAACTTAGAGCAGGTGGAATTTTTTGAATTCAGTGATGATTTCTCTTGCTTTTGCCAAGTATCACACCATGGTGGTTTCTCGAGCTTCATAAGTTCCATCAATTTGACTTGCAATTCAATTGGGAGTCCACGTAAGCCGTCACTCTACTGGCTCCGCTTTTTCGAGCGATCCTAAGCCCTTAAATAAGTGCCTCATACTCAGCTTCGTTGTTGGTAGCTTGAAAAGTAAGTTTGATTGTAAAGTCCATTTTTGTTCCATGGGTATCCATGAGGGTCACCCCGACTCCTCCCCCTTGTGAGGTCGAGGAACCATCTGTGTGCAGCAACCATAGACCCTCGTCTGTGAGCAATGGGGGGTCCAACCCGAAGCGCTCCACCAAAAGATCTGCTACTACCTGGGCTTGGATGGTCGTTCGGGGCTCGAAGCTGATGTCAAACTGGCTTAGCTCTATGGACCATTTGATTAGCCTTCCAGAGACATCAGGCTTGGCTAAGACTTGCTTGAGTTGATCAGTAAGCACCGTGATAGAATGCGCCTAGAAATAGGGCCTTAACCGTCGAGAACCATTGATTAGAGCAAAGGCAAACTTCTCAATTTCCGCATAACGTTTCTCTGCCCCCTGTAAGGTTTTGCTTAAGTAGTACACTGGAAGGTGCTTTCGCTCACGCACGGCGACGAGGACAGCGCTCGTGGCCTCCGAGGAGACTAAAAAGTAAACGAATAGATGCTCTCCTTCCACGGGTTTCGTTAAGAGCGGGGTATATGAGAGATATTGCTTCATGTTTTGAAGGGCTTGCTCGCACTCCGAAGTCCACTCAAAATTACGAGCATTCCGTAGAATCTTGAAGAAAAATAGGTTTTGGTCGGCGGTCCGAGAGATGAATCTATTGATTGAGATTATCTTTCCAACCAATACTTGAACCTCCCTGACATTTCGAGGGGAAGGTATGTCCATAATTGCTTTGATCTTTTCAGGGTTGGCTTCAATCCCTCGTTGGCTAACCACATAGCCAAGAAACTTTTCACCTCGTACCCCAAATGTGCACTTAGAGGGGTTGAGCTTCATACCATACTGGCGGAGAATGTTGAACGCTCGTCGAAGATCATCCAAATGCGAGTCCTGACGCTCTCTCTTCACAATCATATCGTCAACGTAGACCTCCATGGACTTCCCAATCTCAGTCTCAAACATCCTATTCACGAGGCACTGATAAGTTACCCCAGCATTCTTGAGCCCAAATGGCATGACCAGGAAGCAATATACCCCCACATGAACTACGAAAGAAGTTTTGGGGCGATACTCGGGAGCCATAAATATTTGGTAGTACCCCTGAAATGTGTCCATCATGCTCATGAGCTCGCAGCCTGCAGTTGAATCCACTAGTTGATCGATGTGAGGCAAATGATAGGGATCCTTTGGGCAGACTTTGTTCAAATCTGTGAAATCGTTACACATACGCCACTTGTTGGCACTCTTTGGCACGAAAACGACGTTGCAGAGCCATTCTGGGTATAGGATCTCTTCTATGTACTGAGCGTCGAGGAGCTTATTGACCTCTTCCTTGATGACCTACTTTCTGAATCCATGGACATCCCTTTTCTTCTGCTTGACGGGTTTGAAGGCTGGATCCATGTTAAGTCTGTGTACTATAATACTCGGATCAATGCCAGTTAAATTCGAGGCTTTCCAAGTAAAGACATCTAAGTTCTCTCGGAGAAAATCAATCATCATGACATGTGCCGGACCTTCGAGGCTCGTGCCAATCTGGGTGGTCTTCTATCGGTTCCCAGGCTCCAACTCAATGGTGAGAAAATCATGCTTCTTGCCCGTGAGTCGTCCTTCTGATTCCTTTGTGGGTTGATCCTCTTCATTGTCTGAGGACTCTTCAAGGCTCCGAGGGGTGCGTCGCTTGCTGGAGCTTTGGATCCTTTTTTCTTATTCTTTTTCTTGTAAAGCTTGGCCCTTTTCCGCTCGGGGCCATCTTCATCAAGCTCAGAAAAGTCTACGGTCTTTTTCATTGAACCTTGCTAAGGGGTGGGTTTTGGCTTGTGGCTACGAAGCGATAAAATGTAACACTCCTAAGCCTCTTTCACATTGCATAGTACTTCTCTCGTTCCCTCGGGAGTGGGGGACTTGATCTTTTGATGGTACGTTGAGATCACTGCCTTGAAGTCCATGAGAGCTGGCCTCCCAATGATGAAGTTGTATGGCAAATCCACATCAACAACTGCATACAAAACATTCAAAGTTTTACAGTGTGGGGCGCGACCAAAAGAAGTGGCCAAGCGTATTTGCCCGCGAGGGACGATCTCGGAGCCCCCAAAGCCAATGAGGGCTATTCTATGGGGCTCGAGGGGAATGTTGGTAAGGTTCATTTTCTGAAAAGTGGAGTAAGGCAAAACATTGATAGAGCTTCCATTATCAACTAAGACCCTATTTACAACGTGATTGTGTACATCTAGACTAACCACCATGGGGCAAACAGAGGTTTCGCTGACCCCATGGGGTGTTACAATGTAGCCAAGGTCTTTATCGCTAAAGCCTACAATATCGTTCTCATGCGAGCGTTGGCTTGCTTCCACAGAATAGATGGACTGGAACCTCTGGGATTTCTGATCATATTGATGACCGCATAGGGTTGGTTCTCCAGCTCTCCAGTCTTCTGTTTCCCTCAGTGACTTGCCTCTGGCGGTGGGCGAGGGCTGCTTGAGCGTGAGCGGCTTCTTCTTCCATCACGAGCGCGCTCGTTGCAATGCTCGTCGAACCTTTCCAGGGCCCTCACAAATTCTTTGAGGTGCCCCCCGGCGATGAGTCGCTGAATCTCCCTCTCAAGTTTGTGTCAATCGTTGGTGTCATGACCTTTCTGTTTGTGAAAGGCGCAGTACTTTCCCGAGCGCTTCTGAGCCTCGGTCTTTCTCATCTTTGGTAGTCGCTTGAAAAGCTTCTTATCCGTCAATGAATAGATCTCAGCGATAGGCCTGTTGAGCAGGAAGCGCTCGCGCTCAGACCTTCGCGGTGGTGATGCATTCTTCTTTGTACGGGGTGGACTGCGGCGATGATCTTTCTTGGCTGGCTCACCCCTATCTAGGGCCCTAACAATTGGATGGAGGTTAGCTAGGGCTCGCTCCCGAGCTTGATACATGTCTTCAAAGGCAAAAAAAGAGTCTGCTATCTCCTTCAGCTCAAGCATAGTCTGAGGTTTCTTCTTCGTTACCTCCTTAGCAAACTCTTTGCTTACGTAGCTCTTATGAAGACCATCGAGGGTTGCTCCACGAGGAGGACTTCTTTGTTGAATCATTCCATGAAGGATCGGAGGGTTTCAGTGGGTCCCTGTATGATGTGATAGAGCGTGGTTGCGTTAGGGGCCGGTGCCTTTAAGGAGTTGAAATGGCTGAGGAAGGCATCCGTGAGGTCTCCATGCCCCCGGATCGAGCGAGGAGGTAGCTTGTTGTACCATTCCTGGGCCATAACTTTGAGGGAGGTGACAAAAATTTTAGCCCAATAGTGCATAGGATGCTCGTAGAGGTGCATCAGATGGGTGAAGTGATTGAGATGCTCCACTGGGTCGCTGGTTCCATCATTTCTGTTGATGGACATCGGGATTTTGCCCATTCCCGCTCGCATCATGAGGATATCGTCCTTGAGGGACGAAATTTCCATGAGTTGGTAATCTCCCCTATTCCGATGTAGTCCCTGCGCTCATCGTGGAGGTCCCTTCGCTCGTGCTTTAACGGTCTCCGCGACTCGCGAGCATCTTTTACCCTGGATCCCTCGCCCCCCGGATAGGAGACTTGGGTCCGCGCTCGAGAGAGCTACTGTACTATATCTTGGAGATTGTTAAGTTGATTCTAGACATTGAGGAGTTGTGGATTGACCCCATCTCTCGCTTGGGTCCTCTTCGAGATCCTAGATTGGACCTCTTCATCTTCGTTGTCCTTCCCTGCCCTTTGTGGATGGGCTCCGTTCAGCGGTGGAGGTGGGGGAAGTTGCTGATCCACCCTCGGCGGCAAGTCATCCCTCAGAGGAAGAGGTTGTTAAAGTTGTTGAATATTCTGTGCGGGCGCTTGGGCATTCTAAGCCGCTTCTTCAAGAGGGTGTGCTTGCAGTCCTCTGAGCGGGGGAGCTCCTGCATTCCTCGTTCCGGCAGGAAAGCATGTTGTAGTGAAATGTTTCCACGCGTTCTGAATGGCTTGAGCCTCGCACTGAGCATATATGGCCAACAACTGCTGCTCAGTCATCTAGGGCATTTCCACTCCCTGTATCTCTCGTGGGAGTGTCATTGGAAGCTGTAGATTCCCGACGTGATAGGGCCGCACTGTCGGGAGCATGTTGGGCACCATGCTGGTCACCAGGCTCGGCATAAGTCCCTGGGAATACCCTTGCATCATCCCCTGAGGCATGAGCATGATACCTTGAGAGGGCACGATCACGGAGGCGAACCCCCCGGTGTTCGCGACTCCCACAGTCGTGTTGGTGGCAGCTGCTACGCTCGTGGAGCCGGGCAATGGTGGAATGAGTAGATTAGCGCCTTGGTTGGCCGCGACGGTTTAGTTTGCCAAATCTACCGTCAGATTCACGCCTCCGAAGGCGGTAGAAGTTGTGGCCATGGTGGTTCCACTACCGGGATTCTCCTCGTTGAGTGGGGGAAAGGTGCCCGGATTGGCAGTAGCTCCAGAACGAGTGGTGATAGCCATGTCCAAGGAAATTATACAGAATACCAAGGCAAACAAGAATCAAACACTTAAAACTGGAAAACACAAGTTTGAGAGAGTTGGGTGTTACTATTCGACTAGCTTATCGGAATTGAGAGCCGTAGGAGATGGTTTCCCACAAACTGCTCCAAAAATGATGGTGTCGGAAATGGTAAAAGGAGAAATTAACACCAATCAGATTCTATTTGTGTGTGAAAGGGAAGACCATCACGGGCGTAGAGCCTCAGGAACTGGGTTCACATTGAGCATGGATTCTACCAGCTAGGGTAACACCTTAGTGAGGAAGATAAAGCTGTAAGAAGCTTGAATGTGCAGCAATGGGGTTTCCAGTTCAACGTGTGTGGCTTGTGCGTGAAGAAATACACTGTGGTAGGTAAGGATTGCTTGAGGAAAGTGTGGTGACATTCTTCTATTTATAGTTTGAGGGGGAGGGTATTTGGGTAATAGTACTCGTGTGGTCCCAAAACAGTGTTGCCCTAGACACGTGTCAAATCGTGAGGGCTGAAAGGGACCTGAATATGTCGCCATCACCTTTTAGGTGGTTATGTCAGGCTGCAGTGTCAGAGGCAGTTAAGGGGTTGCTCTCACGAGCGATGGAACACTCGTAGAGCTACCGAGCATGTGAACGCTTGGAGGTGGACCTCTCAGGAGAGGGGTTGAACCGTCGAACCATCGAGCGTCAGGGGCTCGAGGGTTGAACCAATCGAGGGCGAGGTTCCGAGGGGAGTAGCCCTCCATATGGTTCTTCAAGGATAGAGGCTGGGCATGTGCAGTGAGCCATGGGATTCCGAGCGTACCGCCAGAGCTAAGGCTGGATCATGATGGAGACCCTCTACGATCGCACCATGTGGACGGCGTAGAGGCGAGCGTAATTCGGATCCGTCACTATATACAATAATATAGATATGTACAATGTCAAAAGAAATTCATATATGAAAAATATATTATGAACATTGCAGAAAATAATTATTTTCGTTAGAAATATTTATTTTTATAATAAAATAATAAATAAAATAAAAATATTAATTTATATATCATAAAATAATTAATAATGAATTTATATTAAATAAGAAAAGATTTATATTGGAACTACCAATAATAATCTCTTAAAATATTAAAAATAATTCAAAATTTTAAAATTACACATTAGAAAAAAAAAAGTACACAAAAAAATATATTATGAATTTTGTCAAAAATAATATTTTTATTAATTATTAATTATTTTTATGATAAAATATATACAAAATAAAAATAAACTAATTATGTTTTTTCTATTTATTGAAAATCTAAAAAAAACACAAAATATCATTTAGTCAAACATGTCGGAAATAATTATATTCCTGAGTTATTACTTACTTTTATAATAAAATAATATATAAAATAAAAATCAACCAATCACATTTGTTTATTTGATTAAAAATTAAAAAAAACCACAAAATTCCACCTCATTAAAATGTATAAAAAGTCAAATAGTCAAATGTGGTTTTCAAATATCTAATAGTATAGGTATTATTTGAGTTATATACACCATAAACCCTGTTTATTCGAAAAGAGCACATTAAACCTTATGTTATAAAAATTAACATAAAAAATCCTGTGTAATATATTTATTTCTCACCACCCCTCCCACATATGACATCATAATTATAACATAATTTACCTAATTGACCCTTGTATATTAAAACCTTTTTTTCCCTTCAAATATTTTAAATTTCCTTTATTATTATTTTTTCCCTTTCTTCCTCCCAAAACTCTTCTTCCTCCTCGTCTAACCCCTGCAAATCGCACCCACTTCGAACTCCACTTCAACCCCTTCCTCCAACCCCCAACTTGAATAAATCGAACACCAAACCACTATGACACCACCATCGATTGCAGTGCCACCACACCACCGCCTGAACCACCGCACCGTCAGTCAACACCATCACACCACCGTAGCCTGCACCACCGCACCACAATCGCATCACCAAACCACCAACACCTCGCTACTAGCACACCCACCACCGCCCTACCACCACCACCTTGCCACGCCACCGTCGCACCGCCGCTTTC
Organism: Lippia alba; assembly: GCA_037834125.1. Taxonomy (NCBI): domain Eukaryota; kingdom Viridiplantae; phylum Streptophyta; class Magnoliopsida; order Lamiales; family Verbenaceae; genus Lippia; species Lippia alba. The sequence goes on along the minus strand of JBBMKE010366977.1, from coordinate 3,531 downwards.
ACCTCTGTAAAACCGCACAACCTCAACACAAAATGAACGCACATACATTTCAGGTCTAGAAAAAGTTCAACCCCCAGAAAATACAAATACCAGATCTTGTCGAGGATCTGACGAGGATGGAGGAACTCGAGTTGCTTTGATGGGGAGATCCGGTGGCGCTGCAGGGGTGGAGTTGAGGACGGAGGAGCTCCGTTGGCTGTGGTGGTGCCCGGTGGCACCGGCGGCGGTGGTGTGCCGTCTGTTAATCTATCTATATATATATATATAGATATACAGTATATACATATCTATATATTATATATCATTTTATGTATAATTTATTTAACATAAGAGGGTCATAATAGTCATTTCAAGAGAAAAAGTTAAGAAAAATATTGTCTGATTCGCATTTTAGGCGCGTGAACCACCAACAATGATTTCAGGGTTTTACATGCTAGTATTTTTAAAACATAAGGTTTTTCATGTGAATTTTTATATCACAGGGTTTTTTTGGTCAATTAGGTATAACACAGAGATATACTGTGCAAAAAACCCGATATTATTTTTAAGGTTGGTGAAGTTATAATTTTTTAAAATTGAAATGACAAAATATCTAATTAGCACGGCGAAAATCTCTAATTAGGGGACAACAAAATAAATTTTTTAAGGGTTAATTTTTTTTTTCACCCCAACGTTTGGGGTGTTTTGCACTTTAGTGCCCACCTGTAAAATTTTATATTTTAGTACCCAATTTTTGAATTTTGTTGCACTTAAGTGTCTCAAACCAATAAGAAAATGACACATGTACCCAACCTACAAATAAAAAAATGACATATCTGATATTGGACATTTAACTGCAATAAAAATCATAGGTTGGGTACTAAGGTATAAAAATTAAAAAATTGAGTATTAAAGTGTAAAACACCCTAAACGTTGGGGTACAAAAAAAGATTAACCCATTTTTTAAACATATAGGTAATAATAAATTTCTTTCAAGATTAGGGGGCCGGGGCCGCCACCACCGCCGCTCCTTCCGCCTTTGCCTCTGTCTCTGATATTAATTTTTTTTTAATCTTTCAGAGTTTTCCCTACCCAATTGAGTAGATGACTAATCTTCCTGGATAAGTGAATGCGTTTATTGCGGGGACCCCCCCCAACATAGTTTTATATTATTATTATTATTATTATTATTATTATTATTATTATTATTATTTATTTTTAAAAAAATTTATTTTTATTTATTATTATTATTATTATTATTATTATTATTATTATCTCTCAGAGTTTGCCCCCACCCAATTGAGTGAAGGACTAATCCCCCGGATAGCTAAAGACGCTTATTGCGGAGACTCTCCCAACGTAGTTTTTTACATCCACAAGATTCAAACCCGAGACCTTACTTAAATGAACTCAAGTCCCTATCCACTTGAGCCAACTGTCCGTTGGTGTCTCTGATATTAACGATGATTAGATTAATAATTCTACTTAAATTAATATTTATTAATATTTTTATAAATCTATTATTAAAAATATGATCATTCTACATTTTTCATAGGACGAACAATCTATCATATTCCCCCATGTATTTTATTATTTATTTATCTTACTTCATCTCTACCAACAAAATAAACATCCCATCGATGTAAGGGCATTTCGGTCAATTCAAGATGTTTAGAAAAAGAAAAGACCGAAATCCAATAACCATGATTCATGTTTCGTCCGCTTTATAAATGAACGGAAAATGCATCAAACTTTTGGCCACAGAGAAAGAGAAAGATAGAGAAATGGAGGAGAGCTGTGAAGTGGCTAGCGAACTTGAGCAGTGGCTTCGGCTGGAAAACAAGGTGGTATTGGTGACCGGAGCATCTTCCGGCTTGGGCCGAGAGTTTTGCTTGGACTTGGCTAAAGCCGGCTGCAGAATCGTGGCGGCAGCCCGGAGAATGGACCGTTTGCAATCACTTTGTGCCGAGATAAATGCCACCGTCAGCTCGACTGGTAAGCCGCCGCGGGCGGTGGCGGTGGAGCTCGATGTCGGTGCAAGTGCGGCCACTGTGGAGGCTTCTGTCGAGAAGGCTTGGGCTGCCTTCGGAACCATCGATGCTTTGATCAATAATGCCGGCATTAGAGGTACGGATAATAACCAACAATTAGTTGCTTAATTATATTCATCGTCAAGCTAATTTGTCATTAATTTGTAACTGTTTCTGGGAGGTCCGACTCTTTTTTTAGGTGTGGTGCTAATTTAAAAGCTCATAAACTTACTCCTAACACAACTTCGCCGGCTTCGATTCGTTTGATTACCCTACTTTCTATCGGATGTTATTCTTGTGCAGGGACGTAGCCAGGATTTACGAGGAAGGAGGGCGAAACAAAAAATTTTAAAATAAAAGGGCTAGAATTTATAATTGAGGGGGCGAAAATCTAAAATTAAGGGGGGACAAAACTAAAATTTTCCTAAAATATATAGGGTTATAAACACAATTTTTCAAAATTTAGGAGGGGCGGGCACCACCCCCGCCCCCATGTAGCTCCGTCCCTGTTCTTGCGAATGTAACTAGATAGCCGCTTTGGCTGCTAAAAAAAAAAGTGCATCTGTTTCAAATCTCTATAGATCTCAAAAAATTTAATGTGTCTGGTCATTATCTTTCTCTATAATGCAATGACATTACTTTAAAATTTTATTTTATTTATTTATTTATTTATTTTTCATCACAGAAGGTGTCTTTAAGTTATTTAATACCTGTAATGCCGGTATTAGAGGTATGGCATATACACAATCAATTAAGAGGATTAATTTAGTTGCTTAATTATATTCATTTTCTTAATCATATTTATGGGCTTTCCTTTTCTCCTGGAAATTAAAAGGTAGATCCGTTTCAAGTCTGTGCAGATCTTCTCCAAAAAACTTACGTGTCGGCCACTCCATATAATACAAGAAGCCTACTTTTAAAGTATCAATTTATCAGATTGTCATGTTTCATCTTATTGTCGGATACATGTATGTATCAATCATTTTTAGCCTTTTAGGTGAAACATTTAAAAAGAATTCGTATAATCGTGTTTATATTATCGTATTTGTATAATTGTTGGGCTAATAATTTCTAAAATCCCATTTAGTCAAATCAATATATCCAAAAAAACGAATATTTTATATTTTTCAGGCAACTTAAATAAATTTTAAATGAAATAATTAATTGAATAATTTAATTATCATATAGCGGGTTGAATTTCCTTACTATATATATATATATATATATATATCGGGTTGAATTTAATTGAGCTGGTCGTTGAGACAGAATTTTCTCGACACATTTATCGTGTGAGTTTTGAGATCGAACAATTTCAAATTCAGACGCATGATAGGTACAAAATCTTACCCATAACAACTTGTTTTAGGGTGGTTATTAAGAATTTAAGATTAAGATTTAATATTAATAGTCATATTTGGTCCAAATTCTATAGTACCTAAAGGGAGTTTTATTTTTTGTTTTCTTATATTATCCTATTCATTCATCTTATTAATTTATACAAAAATAAATAGAAGAAATATTT
>JBBMKE010366543.1:0-13053 GCA_037834125.1 Lippia alba | reverse complement strand
TAATTGCAGTTGATAGGATTGGAATATCTATTGCCAATTGCTGCCATGATATGAAAGGAATCTAACCCTAGTCTTCCTACAATTGAGTTTCTCACAGTGAGGATACTGCATGATGTAGATATATGCATATGCATTGAGGCTTAATTAAAGACCTTTATTGCCTCATGGTTTCTTAGTTCTCACTATTTGTTAGCTATAATCTAAGAATTGCTTATAACATTATTAGGGCAATGCTAGGGTTTTGACAACGCCGAACTCAAACTCAAAACTTTTGATGAAATTAATTAGTATTAACAAAAATATCCGATTAATAAAAAACAAAGAGAATATTCAATGAGATCAGTTATGAACAACTCCATAAATTGTCTTTTATTCTTCAAGAAACCTCGAGACTTGATTGGTTTTTATTCCACTTATTCTTTCAATATGGTTATCGTTGATCGGCCTGTGCAAGAATAGTCGATTAAATCAAAATCAGTCGCATATTATTTTTGTTTTTTCCTTACTTAGTCAACATTTGGCATAATCTTAGCACTTAATATCACTTTCTAAATGCCCTGAACTTGTAATATGATTCTCTAATTCAATCAAATCAAATCGTGATTAAATTCTTTCCGTAGAATATCTTCTTTAACTTTGCATCACATCCCACTTAACATCAAAGGGAAAAAGGGTTTTTGGAGAGCCCACGAGTGCAATCATAGTGTATATAATCACTCCGCAGTTAAATTAATCTATTGCCCCCCACTTATCTCCCACGCACGCACGCACACTTCACACACATAAAAAATTTAAATAAAATAAAGTTAAGTTTAATTAAGGGTATGCTTGCATTAAAAAAAAAGATTTTTCTAATTTTCAAAATTTTAAAGTTTTTTAGAGTATTAGAAATGTTAACTCCTCCTTTTATTTTTAACACCCCTATAGTAAAAGAAAATCGAACTAAAAATTATTGTCCTAAAAAAAAATTCTTTACTACCAAGCCAACCGCTATTCACAAATTAACTCCTATTTAAAATAAAACGAACTATGTTAGAAGCTAAAAGCACATGAATGAGCTTTCAACTTCTTATTCTAACTTTATGTATATTATTTTCGTAAATAATATAGATGGTTAAATATTAATAAAAGTAATTCTCAATTTTTTTTCTCGACCTCTCATCTATCTTTTATTTTTCCCTTTTTTAAGCCTTTATCTCTAAGCAAAACATTCATCACTTTTACTGCTTTTAATTTTTTCAAAAATCAGAACTATTTGCAAACACGCCATAATATATGTTCGTAGTTATTGTTTTTGTTACAACTTTATATTTTTATTCATATTGCTTTTAAGTATTAAGTAGCGTTGCACATATGCATGTCAAATTATTAAATTCTTTTTGGGCTAAGATATGATCCTTTCCGTGATCATGTTGAAAGGAAGAGATAAGGTCGGGAGCATCGAAAGATTATCCCAATCTACACAATGTGTTACATATATTTATAAAGCAAATTCTTTTTCTTAATTGGTAACATATTATATTTGGGAATTAGAAGGATTATTAACTAAGTATCTTAATTGGACTGTTTGCACCAAAAGTGTTATCGTTAGGACTTTTGTGCACGTGCATGCACATTTGTTCACACTTTAGAACGAGGAATATTGGCTTGGAGTTGGAATTATTTTTTAGTAGAATTAACTAGATTGTTATAAATGATTTTATTATAAAATTCTAACATCTTAAAAATGATGAATATCACCTCGATATTACTTATAATTCATATTTCTTTCCCTATTTTTTGAATATATATTAAGGTCTTATATAAAAAATGATTTGTATGACTTTATAAGGCTCATAATATGTATTTTTCTGTTGAATTTTAATTCTTTATAATTTTATCTTAATTTATTAGGAATGTTATAACGTGTTTGAGTGCAAAAATTCGAATTCTTGGTGTAGAAACACTTTAAATTTTCTAACCAACTTCTACTTTTTGAGATGCTTACAACTCAACGAAAGTTTACAATTTTAAAGTAATTAAAGTCTTACAAGTCTGCAATAACTTAAAATTTTAAAGTAATTACTATTCAAGAGGTGGATTAATTATTGTACTTAGACAATAGATCCAGTCTGGATTATAAAAAAATAGTAATGCCATTAAAGTTGTAAAATTTGTCAAAAAATTATTTGGTCGTTTGAAGAAACAAGAATTAACAAATTATTCTCATCACTTCTTTTAAATTATCTATTGTCCGACTGCATTGATGAATCCATCAAAAATTTAAAATTATTTTATATTCAAAATTAAGAAGCGAATACTATCATTTAATCAAAAAATTATAATCAATTATCCTCATCATGAAAATACACAAAAAAAGCCACACATTATTTTAAAAACAAATAAATAAAAAATCCTCAGATATGCCTTAAAATGTGTGATAATTAATTAATTATTTAATAATCTCGTGAGCTTGAAATTCTGTACAGCTCATTTGAATTATTAATATGAAAATGAATCCTTACATAAAAAATATATAAATATATTTCAAAACCTTATATTAAAACTAAGGCATGCTTGCAGGAGTATTTATTCTTCTTTTTGCCCCCTTTCAAAGGCAATTTCCGAAAATGAAAAGACGAAGAAAATAAAATATCTGAATTTTTAATTTTTCAAAAAATAAAGTAATATATTACACATTCACATCTCAATATTAAAAACTCGTGTACCCTACTTTATCAAATAACAATTTATTTAATTTATTTGTTTTTGCATTTATACTCCTTACCAAAATATATAATTAAAATACCTTTTTATTTGCATTTTATTTTGTTCTATAGCAAAATTAAATGATATGTTATAAATTCATAAATGGTCACTTCACTCTCGAAATTCAACTAAAGCCTTTTTAAAAATTGATATTGTTATCTAAGCAAATATAGATTGTAATTATATAATTTAATTTGGTAAGAAGTGAAGACATATAAAAATTATTTTATTAAACTGTGATTTTTTATCCTAATATTTCCTTTGTCTGTTATAACAAACTTTATATTATAACAGATTTGTTTGAATAAATTAAATTAAAATTTTATTTTATTTATCTTTTTCCCATAATTTGCTTTGTTCTAATCTTGTATGCATTAGTGACAGCTTTCGTCTCCAAAAATCCAGAAGAGTTTAGCTAACAAGCATGGCCTCACCAACCGAAAAAATTAATTTTGTCCCCATTTTATTGAATTTTATAAGCAAAAATTCAAGTTTTTCAAATTATTATACTTAGGTATTTATAAAATACTTAATCATAAATTATTATAATGAATTATTGACGAGATTTCTTTTATATGGTTAACATGATTTGCCACACACACACGCGCACACACACACACACACATATATATATATATTCACTCAAATACATACAATATTTTCTATAATTTTATTTATTTATGAATTTGTCAAACGTATTTTCATGCAAACTAATTTAATTTATATTATACCAGAAATATGATGCACAAACACAAATATGATAACATTAACACGATATGATACAAATATAATAATATAAATATTAGACAATACGAATATGATAATAATTTTCTTTTTTGAATTTTCTATATGAGAAACATCTGATGCGCCCCAATATGAGTATCCAATATTACACAATACGACAAAATAATACTTTTAGAAGTATCCATACATTAAATGTATGATGCACATGTACGAACACGACACGATACAATACAAATATAATGTGTTCGATACGGCACAATACGACAAAATTATATTTTTAAAAGTTTCAATGCATTATAGTTTAAAGGACGAATTACAAATAGGTCCCCCGAGATATGACCTAATTACAAATCAGTCCCTCTTGTTTCAAAAATTATATATAGACCCCTAAAAATACTATTTCAATTACATATTAGCCCCTGTAGAATGACTGATTTGTAATTAAAACAGTATTTTTAGGGGTCTGTATGTAATTTTTGAAATAAGAGGGACTGATTTGTAATTAGGCCATATCTGAGGGATCCAAATGTAATTGCCCCAACATAATAAATAATGCAAATTCACATTTTTCTTTTTAAAATTTATTTTCACCAAAAATTGTTGGGGTTGGTTAATTAATTAATGGAGTGCATATGCATATAGCTAGGCTGTTGCTTGTTGATTACATCTTTCTTGTGACCTCGTCGAATTCGATCCATATTTTTGCTTTGACAAGGAAACCAGGTCAAAAGGCTGTATTAATGTTTCTTGTGAGTTCACAGGCCAAGTGGTTGAAAAGGTTTAAAGTTATGATGGAAGAGGGATCGAGATGACAACTACATATATGTACATATACTTTTGATTTGATTAAATTCATCTAATATATAATGTTTTATATTTGTTCTATAATTAATTATCTTACTTAATTTACGTGAATTAAATGATTAATATAGAGTAACTCTAACTTATGATAATTCCCAAATGGGCTCAATCCAGAAATCCCAAAACGTAAATTACATTTGAATACAAGTATAGAATCTTGTTTTCTTAAACTAATTCTAGCCCGAGCTTGATTACCTTAAAATTGGTGTAACGAATAAATGAATATTTTATATTTATCGTGTGGTTGGTGAAAAATTAAGAAAGAGTGACAAATCAAACGGCACTTGTAATACACTTATTATTATAACTAGTTAAGTTCGGCTGAACCGGATTTAGGGTAAAATTTTCCGTTTTGTCAAAAGAATTTTAACGTTGTAAATTTCAAAATTAAATTCAATTTTGTCATTTCAACTTGGTTAAAAACTGTCAATAGAGTTGGTCCAAATAGTTAATGAGTTAATTATTCAAGGCAAGATCTTGGGGTCGAGTCCCACTTGATGTGCATGTGTTAAAAAAAAACCTTAGTTAAAAGCTATCTTTAGTATAACAAAGTTGCTAATTGAATTAGTATTTTGTACAAGTGTACTTACAATTTAAGATGTTTTATTTTTCTAACCACCTTATAAACAAAATGATAAGAACACTTATCGCGTAGAGACGTCAAGGCTGTCTCAAACTCCAAGAATTAGAGATTAAGAAGAGGAAGTCTGATAAGATCGATCGGAATGGTGAAATATTGAAAGGAGAAGAGACTTCAGAATTTAGGTTTGAAAATTGATAAATTCTTATTGCTTACTGTAAACGTTTAAAGTGACTAATAATATATAAAGGTAAAGATATTCTAGACCTAGGAGGACTCTCAAAATAACTCAAACTTCTCCTATCACGTAACTACCATACCAAGTGCTGAAATAAACCCTATTGAAACTAAATATTGAAGCTTATCCAAAATCGTGGCTTTCGCCGGCGTGTGCGCCTCCTTGCGTACTCTAATGGCGGCGCCGCCTAGCCGGAAAGTTGTGCCAGCCCAAGACCTTTCAAACCCACCTAAGGTCACTGCCATCCGATGCCGGAAAGGCCTCAAACTGCTGGTAAAGCTTCGCCTGAAGTTGTTGCGTTTCGTCGCGAGACTTTGGGTGACGCGTGAGGCGCCACCATTGTGATTCACGACGCACCACCACTCTCTAAAGATGCACCGGGGATTTGCCTTCAATATTCCGGTGGTTGTGCTCCAAGAAGGCTGCCGGAAACCACCGTGGGATGCTGGAAAGTGACGGAGGTCCAACACCTCTCGCCGCTGCTACTGAAAATTGGAAATATCTTCGCTACCACTCTTTGTTAGGCCATGAAATTAGTACTCTTGCGTCGGACTTGTAGAGATCTTTGAGATGGACTACTCATTTGTCGAATTCCACCGAGAAACGACCGAGTTATGGGCTCGTAACCGAAGCCGCAAACATTGAGAGATATTGGGAGAGGAGAGAGAGAGAAAAGAGAGAGAGGAAAAAGGGTTATGACCGGTCCAAGACGATCTCTATACTTAACCCGAACCAAACGTGTCGAAAATACGTAAAATAAAACTTGAGTACGGTAAAATAAACTTACCAATTAGTGTTTAATCAAATTTAATTTTAGAAAATCTTTCGTACAAACTAACAACGTCTTATAAACAATTAATTGACAAATAATTACGGAGAATTCGAATAAATTTCGAATTAAACAAGTTGAATAACGTAAAGTATTAAAAATCGATTTTAGAAGTTATTACGTGAAATAAACTTGAATTAAATTAAACGGTTGAGGTTTACGTACGTAATCATTTAAATTAACAATTTCTCATTATTAATCCGATTAATTAACCTATCAAATTAAATTCACATTTAATCATATAAGTCACTTAATTCTTAAATTAAACATTCGAGTAGAAGGACTTACCCTTAATCATCGTCGAGACGTGCTTCGAAGATTCGGGGCGTCACAGAATCCCACTGGACTATTCCGAATCTGCTCGTGATTCCTCCGTTCGCGAAAGGTAGACTGACAAGTCGTGTTACAACGAGTGAGTTGTTGCAACGCTGCGGTGTGGGAAATCATTTGTCCAAGCACTCGTTGTTGAACTGTTTGAAAACTTGTCGTGCTAACGAATCCAACCATGATCGACTCTCAATGAAAGCACCAATGATAACGCGAGTTATCGTTGAGACGTTAGCGCGGTCTCGAGCTTATATTTAGAATAGAGGAAGAGATAGAGAATCCGGTAGACCGCCTGCGGTAGAATCGGAAGGTGAGAAATGAGACAAAGAATAGAGGTAAGGTAAAGCTGATTAATTGTATTGATAACTCCAAAATGTTTCACTTGCAACAATTAAATACCCTAACCTAGAAAACACGCTTGCGAAGCTTAAAGCAATTAAAAGACTATTAATAAACCAAGATTCTGAAAATAGAAACCTGACCATGCAATACTAACTTACTACTAATATTAACATAAAGCATAATCTGCTAGTTTAGCAGACATCTTTTTTACCTCAAACTTCTTCTCATAACTGGATCACATTCATCCTCTTCTTCAGCTCTAACTAGCTCCTCGTCCACCTGCTGCTGCACATCACCTTCATCCTCTGCTGCCGGTGCATCCTCGGCTTCAACCATCGTATCAATAGTGATAACGCGAGTTATCGTTGAGACGTTAGAGCAGTCTCAGGCTCGTATTTAGAATAGGGAAAGAGATAGAGAATCCGGTAGACTGTCGGCGGTAGAATCGAAAGGTGAGAAAAGAGACAGAGAATAGAGGTAAGGTAAAACTGATTGATTGTATTGATAACTCCACAATGTTTCACTTGCAACAATTAAGTACCCTAACTTAAGAAAACACGCTTACGAAACCTAAAGCAATTAAAAGACTACTAATAAACCAAGACTCTGGAAATAGAAACTGACTATTCAATATTAACTAACTACTAATATTAATGTAAAGCATAATCTGCTAGTTTAGCAGACATCTTCTTTGACCTCAAACTTCTTCTCATAACTGGATCACCTTCATCCTCTTCTTCAACTCTAACTAGCTCATCGTCTACCTGCTGCTGCACATCTCCTTCAACCTTTGCTACCAGAGCATCCTCGGCTTCAACCGTCGTATCACTCTCCTGCCCTTTAGAGACCACCCTGTCCTCAAGGTGTAATCCGGGAAACCGCCGTCGAACCATAGCAGTCGGCTCCCATGAAGCGTCATCCAATGACCCATCGGACCAACTAAAGAGCCATTGATCATCCGGAACTCCATTCGCAGCACTAGTTGCTGCTTGTACACCTTGACCGGCTGAGAAAATACCTTCCTATCAAGTAAATCGCGCGGCAAAGATCCCCCAGGTTCCCCTATTCCGGCACTCTCAAACCGCCTCAAAAGCGAGACATGAAATACGGGGTGAATTCGGGAAGGATCCAGCAACTGCAACCGGTATGCCACTGGGCCAATCTTCTCCCATACCTCAAAAGGTACAAAAACTCACTTTGCTAACTTATGATTACTCCGGCGAAATACCGAATGTTGTCGATACGACTGCAACTTCAACAAAACCAACTCACCCACTTCAAAACGAACCTCAGAACGCTTCTTATTAGCCAAGACCTTCATACGACCCTGGGCCTCAACTAAATTCTGCCTCAACTGTCTCAGAATCGCATCCCTCTCGCCTAATAATGCATCCACCGCCGGTAACCGACTGTTACCTTTGCGGTACGGAACTATGTCCGGGGGAGGGCATTCATAAACCGCTTGAAATGGAGACATCCAAAGACCCGAATGAAAACTCGTATACAACGAATACTCGGCTAACGATAACATAACCATCCAACAGGATGCCCATTCATGACAAAAAGAAGCCTGGAGATACTGCTCCAAAGTACGGTACATAACCTCCGTTTGATTGTCGGTCATGCCAGATACCCGAAGGGAACGAGGGGTGTTCGGCCCGGCTAGGCTATACAACGAAGAGACATTAGTCATGACCAGTGTTTCTTCTTCTGTGGATGCATCAAAACCATCATCGTCATCGCCCAACATTAATAAATAATGACCATATCGATGACCTTTGACCCACTTCTCTTTGCAATTGTAACAGAGTCCCTTCATGTCGTGGGCCAGATGCTCAGCCCTAGGAAGACACCAAATAGGCAGACTCGAAGCATTAGCAAGTGTCACGGGCGGTGATGGTATTAAAGGTAACGAAGGCGAGGGAGGATTAGGACTCCTCGAGTCTGTGGCCGGGCCATGCGGAAACGGGCCGGGACCAGCCGACAAGCGTGAAGGCAATACCGAAGACCAGACACGATGCGTCACCTCCAATTCTCTTGCTAAAGCAAACGAAGGCGATAAAAAGTCCGGCTTCAAGAGTATTATTTCATGCTGCAGATGGGGTTTAAGACCCGCGTGGAGCAAGGACTGTAAACTCTACTCAGAAACATCCGATGTTCACCAATATTTTCTCGAAAGCCACCTGATATTCCAAAAAGGTGCTCGTCTGCTGTACCTTCGCCAGCACCCTAAAATAGTCAACGTAATTTAGGGGAACAAAACGAAGCTTGAACTTAGTCATGGAATCCGACCAAGATGATAATAATTGATTACATTGGCGCCAACGGAACCCATCGAGGGCAGGCCCCTTGGGCATCAACCCAACTGCTGCTAATCTAGCATCCTCGAGTACATCATAAAAAGTACTCTGCACCTGAAACAACCACCCCAATGGGTCGGCGCCGTCGCACTTAGGCATTTGCAGACAGAGTTTAGACAAGGGGTTCATGGTGGTGACCGGCGTGATTTCACCCAAACGATACCCACTCGGAGATTCAGTGTCAGACCTAGGGTTCTCTCCATGCAGACGAAGCGCGGTTAAGTCTTTCTGTACCTGTTGCATTATCTGGCTGAGTTGGAGAATCGTTGTTTGCTGCGAAAACATTTGTCCATCCAATTGTTTCTGAAATTCCTCAAATTGCGAAGCGGACACAGAGACCGTCATGAGTCTCTCAACGAAAGCACCAGTGATAAGAACACTTATCGTGTAGAGACGTCAAGGCTGTCTCGAGCTCCAAGAATTAGAGTTTAAGAAGGGAAAGTCCGGTAAAACCGGTAGGGATGGTGAAATATTGAAGGGAGAAGGGATTTTAGAATTTAGGATTGAAAATTGATAAATTCTTATTGCTTATTGTAAACGTTTAATGTGAATAACAATATATAAAGTTAAAGATATCCTAAACCTATGAGGACTCTCAAAATAACTCAAACTTCTCCAATCACTTAATTACCATACCAAGTGCTGAAATAAACCCTATCGAAACTAAATATTGAAGCTTATCCAATTCCAATTCTCTCTTGATATCCCACATGATATTCTGCATCTCCATCTATATCACAAAATCTAGGAAATAATTCCCCCCTTTCTTGTTAATAAAGCGTCTAACAGGTACATATGTTGTTTGTGGACGAATATTCAAAAAACGTATTCAAACCAGAGCACATAACAACATGTTATTGAAATATAAAATGCTAGTAAAAAAATTGTTAAAAATTGCCAATATTAATAATTAAGCTAAATTACTTTGCGTTACTAAAAGTAGGCCTAACTATCCAGGAAAATACATTTAGGCATTTCTTTGAAAATATTATTTTATTATATTTTGTTCGGTTGGATATCTTATCAGATACTTCATACATAATAAAAAAAATTGATAGTACATACTGTAACAGCCCAAAAATCCGCCTGTTGATATTGTCCGCTTTGGGAAACACGCCCGCACGGTTTTGTTTCTAAGCCAGGCGGAACCATAGCTCAAAAGGCCTCAACAGGGAGAAGTATCCACCCCCTTATAAGGCAAGTTTCGTTCCCCTTTTTCTCCGATGTGGGATACTACATCCACCCCCCCATGGGAGTCCAGCGTCCTCGCTAGCGCACCGGCCCGGATACCATTTGTAACAGCCTGAAAACCAGTCTGTTTGATATTGTCCGCTTTGGGAAACAGACCCGCACGGTTTTGTTTCTGAGCCAGGGTGGAACCATAGTTCAAAAGGCCTCAACAGGGGAGAGTTATCCACCCCCTTATAAGGCAGGTTTTGTTCCTCTCTCCCTCCGATGTGGGATACTACACATACCCTCAAATTCATTGGCATTTCGTGTTGTGTTAGACACTCATGTCCAATACCGTGTTCAACACTTTTTACGTGGAAAATTTATAAAAAAATTCATATCGTTGTATCCGTATCGTGTTATGTCCGTGTCTATATCCCAATGTAAACTTATTTATATAGTGTTATATCCGTATTCAATGCATCCATATCCATATATTATAAGATTTAGCAATTGAGATTTCAGAGCAGCATATGGTGGGCTCTGGCCTTTAGTTATTCCTGGGCTTAGAGGAACTATTGGACCACTAAGAAGGTCAGTAATATTGGATGCGCCTGAAGTGAGCCAATAATTGAATGAGCTGATTGGTAAGGGTTGAAGAAGCCCAAAGCTGAACATAATTTTAAGGCCGTCAAAGGGTAGATTTTAAATTTTTAATCCAAAATGAATGAAAACGAATATGAAATTAAGGAAATTAATTCAAATAAAAGTTTTAATATTTTTGATAGCTAACCTTTTTTTGAGATTGTATTTAATTATAAATATTTATTATTTAAAATAAAGAAACCGAACATGAAATTAAGAAAATTGACCATGTAAACATCTCAATCCAATTTTTTGATATGTTTTATTAAATTTATTAATTTATAAATAAGAATACCAATAAAAATAATTAAGATTAAAATTTTAGTATCTATATCATTGTATTTGTTAATATAACTTTTGATATTTATTTTTAAAAACATGTTATCTTTATTAATAATTTAAAATCAAAATATTTTAAAGGAATGAGTAAAAACAAGAAACATTCAATTAAATAGTAATTTTTTCATTAAAAAAAGTAATTTTTTCATAACTATTATTTTACTTTTTATATTTTACTATTGGATCATATTTTATGTTGAATGTGATCTGACCCAATTTTATTTGGATTCGGTGTCGATGATTCTGTAATTAAATTTGGTTATCGAATCTCCTTACTTGATTCATATTCAAATTTTCTTGATTCGATCTCAATATAACTCATCTGAGTTTTGCAAACCTACATTATTTTATTAGTTTATGGGGAACCATTTTAGTTGTTTAGTTTAGTAAAATAAAATGCATGGGCTCACTAGACCTGTGTAATTAAAATGAAATATAACTTAATCACATGTACAGAATTAATTTATTGTTATAAATTGAATATATATGTGGTTTAACCTAACTTTATAAATTTCTCCTAAAATTTAAAAGATTATAAAAATATACACTATATCTGATATAAAAATTTTAACGCTTTATCTCTAGCATTGGAATACTCCAGTTTTGTTCTTGAAATTTATCGGTCAATAATATTTAATTAAAAAACTTTATACTTTCATGAATTAAGTTTCTAATCAATAGTATATGTTGGGTCAAACCTTGATGTATGACCGGACAAATTTTTGAATTTTTAATTGACAAAAAAAGAATATTTGTATAATAAAGTCCAACTTGAATATACCGCAACATCAACCCGTATAATTCCCCCAAACAATTGGGGGTCAAATATGTTTTACCTCCAGCGCCAAATGTAATTCGATTCATTTCAATTCAATATGGAACATACAATATACTTTAATAATTAATACCTTGTTGAGAAATAGTTTCACCCTAACTTATCTTAATATGTATGCTGTGTTAATTTTTTCAAAGCTATGTTAATTTTCTGTGTGGTCATTAAAGTATATAGATATAATGTGTACATTTTCACAAACAAGAACATATTTCGTCAACCATATTTCATATTTGACGTATTTGACATTTTCCTAATATGGGGAAAATCACGGTTAGTTCAAAACAGGTTTTAAATAATACACCTAAATTAGTTCAAATTATAAATAAGTTACTGTTCACACTAATATGAATTTTGTTGTTGATTTGTTGGTTGACTTGATTGTCATAACTTTTTTTTTTGGTGGGAACTTGATTGTCGTAATTTGAATTGTAGTAGTTAGTCTGATTGTCGTAACTGTTATTCAAAATGACTTGTCATCGAATGAGACTTACAATACTAATAAATTTAATGTATGAATTGCTTTATTGTATACATGGAATTTCATTTTCGCGGACATTTTTGTATGGATTCTTTGTTAGATATTTGGATTGGATCTCATTATATGTTTTTTAATATTATTTTGTAATAAATGAGGGAGGACCTCATTCTAATCCAACGGTCATTATGTTTAAAAGAAAAGAAAATATTTGACATATAATTAATTTATCACGAATCAAATTCTCTTAGTGACAACATCCATATCCCCTAGTCAAGAACGCCAAAGAACAGTAAGATAATTTTATATCTCACAGACCTAACTATTCTTGGAAAATTCTTACGCACTCATTGTTGAATATTTGTGAATTACAATTGCACGTGACTCTCTCTTTGATTAAGATGAAATCAATTGAAGGAAACATATAATATATATACAATAATAATATTTATATGGGGAGCAGCAAATTGACCAGTGCCAATATTGTGCTCTCTTTAATTTCTTCCCCGCAATCACATTACTTATCTCTTAGGGAAGCTTCCATGCAAGCAGATTAATTA
>JBBMKE010366326.1:0-13055 GCA_037834125.1 Lippia alba | reverse complement strand
GTACAACAACTATATAGCAAAGAATCGACTAATTACAAGCCACTAATCTAGCCACATACAAGGAAAGAGCAATTAGGGTAAATCCTTTCCTAATATAACGGGATTTCCAACACATTATTGAAGATCAACAAAAACATTAAATTGATGATCCTACGAAATAGGCTCGAACAACAAAGTAGAGATATGATGTCCATCTCCATGCCTGTACATAAATTGCGCTATTCTGCAAAGATCAATTGCATTTCTACCCAAAAATTGCAGGAATAGAGTATTTGCAGCTCTTTCTTTGTTTAGCTTCTTCCATGCCTCCCATATCAGAAACTCAATATATTTTTGTGCTTCATTTCAACTTTCACCACTTTCATTAATGTAACATTCGACTGCTTTTAGTACATCGCCTCTTTTCAACTCGTCCTAATGAAGTTGAAAAATGAGAAATAAAATATATGACAATATTTAAGTTTTTTATTGTTTTTTTAATGTAGAGATCTAAAATTGCAAAACCTAGATTCTAATGCAATTCAAATTTGAATTAAATTAAATTAAATGTAAGGGAAAATATTATTTTTGTTCCTCTGGAAATGGGGCTTTTCGCTTTCGTCCTGAACTTTTCATTTGTCTCAAAATTAATCCTCAACTTTTGCCAAAAATCTCACATTTGGTCCTTTGGCTAACTTTCGTTAAAAATTGGACGGAAAATGTCACGTGCGACGCACGTGGCCCATTAAGGTTAATTTTTCAGCCCATAATGACGTGGAATTGGAGCCAAAACATAGCTGTTATCAAAAAGGAGGGAAAAGTGGGGGGTAGAAAGAAGGTTTATTGTACCTTCCCCCCCCCCCCCCAAAAAAAACACAAAATTAGGGTTCATACTCCAATTCTCCATCGTTGCTGCTGCAAATGGGGCTGTTATGTGTTTCTATGAGAGGATTTCTTCCCTGCACACTTCGTGGACTCCATCAAACCCAGGGAGAAGATTCTACACTTGTAATAACAATAATGGAGCTTGTGGGTTCTTTGTTCGGGAAGATCCTCATATGTGTGCAGGATCGAAAATTATTATACCGGGACTTCTTCGCAAGATTAACGAGCATGAAGCTGAGGTTGATAGGTTGACGAAGACGGAGGGCCGTTTGATTTACATCATTGTTGTGCTTGTGTTATTCTCAATTTTCAATAGCAGCCATTTGCAACAACAACAACCATGGAGAATTGGAGTATGAACCCTAATTTTGTGTTTTTGGGGGGAAGGTGTAATAAACCTTATTAATACCCACAATTTCCCCTTATTTTTTATAACAGTTGCATTATGGCTCCAATTCCACGAAATTGTGAGCTAAAAAATTAACCTTAACAGTTCACGTGTGAGATTTTTGGCAAAAGTTCAGGACTAATTTTCCGTCCAATTTTTAACGAAAGTTAGCCAAAAGACCAAATGTGAGATTTTTGGCAAAAGTTCAGGACTAATTTTGAGATAAATAAAAAGTTCAGGATGAAAAGCGAAAAACCCCATTTCCAGAGGACGAAAAATGATATTTTCTCTAAATGTAATATATGTTCCTAAATAAACGAGTTATATAAACAAAAAAAAAAAACATGTGTACTTACCGATGATGTTCCTAAATCATTTTCAAGCCGAAAGATCACCGGCGAATATCGACTCAAATCGGGATCTTTATACACGCTTTCAACCACCTCTTTTTCTATTGGATTGGCCACAAGAAAATATGTGTAGGATAGCACCAAAGAACTTGATATTGAGATTTTTGCGTTTCTTATATATTCTTCAAGGGTTGGTACATATCCAGCGTAATACCACTTTGCTTCTTGGAAATAACTACTGCATAATTCTTGCCACTACATGCCACATTTCACTTTATATACCAATTAAAAAAATTAAGTACATTTTGGAATAGGATAAGAAAGTATTATTACCGATTTTCATAAATATGGGATGGCCAAAAATCCTTGTTCTTTGAGAACGTAGTATCCTATCTCATTGATGAAGTTGTTGAGTGCTAAGAAACAAAGTTGCATATATTGTGGGAGTTGATCTATGGTTTCAATGTCCCATCTGAATTAAGAAGGGGAAAAAAATCGAAGATTAGTTTAAGGTTTATGTTTAAACAATGTAATCGTTATAAAAAATATTCTAACCTTTGAGTAGCATCCTGAAAAAGATGTAGTTTGTCCAACGTGGCATAGATATCATATATATCATCAATTACTTTTATTAAAGCAACAAGCTTGGTGGTTGCTGATCTTGCATATGCATATTGAGGCTCATAAAAACAACCAATGGCCCAAAAGTAACACTCCACCAATCTATCCCTCGTAAATGATAGTTTTTCAGCAAGATCTGTTTGCTTCCACCATCTGTGCATCAAAAATACAAACTAAAACACTTGTTGATCAGTGAAACATTATGAAATGTTAAAAGAGAAAGGAAAAGAATTAAATCTGTTAAAATTTGAAATCACATGAACAAGCTAAAATTTTGAGATACATCTGTATAGCATACATATTTAATCGATTAATCACCTTGAGACGAATTTCAGCTCTTTTTGGTATGTTGCTTGAAGAATATTGAAGTCTAGCTTCGCAAGTTCATGCAAAATTGGATTTTTATCTGATATGTTCCCATATGCATCAATAGACCATCTTGCGTTTAGCTTTTGAGTCCTCCGATGAATCGGAATCTCGAATGCCTGGCGAACTAATGATAAAAGATTATCATCAACATATGTGTCGTCATCATAAAGTTTCTTATACAGAATATTAGTGGCAAATTCCTTTGCTTTCTCCAAGGTCTCTTCGCCTTCCATCAACAAGAAAGATGCCTCATATAGTCGTAGCAACCCCCTTGTATCATCCACAAGGCTTGCCTTAAAATCTCCATCGTCGTTCTTGAAGCAGTCAAATACCTCTGCATGCAATAGTTAAGGAATTAAGCAATACATAATCAATGCATGTCAATTCCCACCATATATATGACCCAATTTATGATCACCTGCAGAGAAGGTAAAACCATTTTGCCTAAGGAGTCTGAATCTAAGAGGAGTTGAGTACAAATCTGCTCTAATTTCTGAGTTCTTGGAATCTCGTTTGTGGTGATTATCACCATATATAGAATTTAATATTTGTTTGATTTTGTCATTAAAGTGGTAAGATATTCCCATCCTTTGCAAGTCATCAATGAACTCTAATTGCTGAACTGGCTTCTTTAATTCTTCATTTAATAATTTCTTCACTTGCGCCACTAGCTCCTTAGCTCTCCTGGAATATTTCTCTTCCTGTACACGCAAAATAGACATATTTTTATTTGAAACCTATACTATTATATGTAGCATAATGAAGGAGATCTGAATCTGATTGGAACTTGAAAGAAACAACAAACGTGAGCTCAAAGACCAAAATGAGAGAAATAGGGGTTGTGACCCGTTTTGGCTCTTTGACATAAGACAGTCGCTCGAGATATTCCCAATCATAAGCCCCCTAGGTTGATTATCACGTATGGCATGGTTGTCAACCTTGTTGCTTGAGAGATGCAGTATGCAATTGACGTGCGAGTGGGTGGTCATGCACATGTGCGGGGTGGGTTTTCCGAGGCACCTACCATGTGAATAAGCGACACGCCTGTAAGTAATAGTGGCACCTTTTTTAATTTCAAAACCTAGATCGTGCGTTTGAAATGCTAACTGCCAAAAAGAGGCCCTTCTACATGTTGATACATGCCCATAGTCTCCTCTTATAAATATCTACCCCCTTCTCTAATTTATCATTTTATGCATTAAAGCATTTGAGCAGTATCTGAGAGAGAGAGAAAGAGAGAGAAGAGGTCGATTGAGCGAAAAGTTGCAGCGTCCCTTGTTTGCTTTTAAGAAATTTTTTTAACACACACATACCTAAACAGAATTCAAACCCAAAACCTTGCTTTGGAGAATGAAACCATTAGTCATTTGCTTTCTAGACTTCCAAACCTTTTCAAGTATATTCTTGTGCTCAAATCTCTTCCCTATTCCATTTATTCTCCTTTCTTTAAACACAAATTCCCCCAAGAACAAGAACCTCATGCCATCCCCCAGCTCATCCCTCAAGCTCTAGGATTCCCCTCATTCCTGATCTAAGTTTCAGAAATGATTTCCCCTCTAGAAACCTAGCCCCTTCTCTAGCCGACAACCATTCGCGTGGGAAGGTGGCTAATAATGGAAGAAGAAGAATTTTTAGCTACAGACTCCAAGGACTGGAATTGGAACGGTACCCTCCCTTCCTTTCCCTGCGACAGCCACAACGAACCGTGACGAAGATAAATTAATGCAGAGAGAGGAGGGAGTGGACCAAATTTCTATGAAAGTAGAGGAGATGGAGTTGGAGAATGAGGAGGAAGGAACCAAAGAATATGGCGGTGTTGCCATAACGTCCAGACCCTTCAAGAGCAAGAAGAAGAAAGGATTCGACTGTGGTCAGAAGAAGAAAGGGGTCCAAAAGAACCAAAACTTTCATTATGAGTTTGACTCACATATGGAAAAGGCGGAGAGGAGCTTAGCGGAGAAGTGGCTTTGCATATTCAAACCCCCATTTGAGGGATACAAAGCAATCAAGCCCCTCGAGGCTAGAAGATAGGGAGTCCCCCCGGCCGACTGTATAGCATTGTCAAGTTATGCCATCTAGTACGAGCTATGAGTGACTTTATCAACCAAGTGGTTGGATCTCTTTAACATGCTCGACATCAACCCCATTCAGTTGCTTCTCAACACATATGCCATGGTGACCTCATTCGAGTGTTGATGAAATTATTGGATCAAGATGTGAGTTTAGCCCACTTGACGGAACTATTTACGGTCTCCATTGACCCCGTGGCCTTGCCGATGGAAAGGGTTTTATAAAGTTCCAATTGACCCTGTGGCCATGTCCGAAAGGAAGGGTTTTATAAAGTTCCAGGCACATGCAAATAATAGATTTTTGAGCTCGTCACCACTTCACATGGAAAGTGGAAGAACAAGTTTGTATATATTATGATACGGCGAGGAAGGTCGATGATGGTGCTGTTGCAAGTGTAGGTTTGGATGGGGAAGTTGGGTCGCGCAGGAGCAGTCGTGCAAGGAAGAAACCTGGGTGGCAGATGCATTATGTGACATGAGAAGTTGGGAGTATTTAGTTACAGTTACGTAGGGGGGTTATTTATGCAATTAGTTGTTATTTTATTAAGTTGGTTTTGTTAGGGACTTTAGTTATTTTCCTTGGAGTATTTATTGTTCACAACTCTGTCGTATTTTGGTTTAAGCAATAAGAATTTACAATTCCCAAACCCTAAATCTGTGTTCTATCTCTCGTTCACTTTCTCCCTTGTTCCGGTGAGTCTTATTGGGAAAACTCTACCTTAATCTCAATTATTTGGAGCTCAAGACAGCTTTAATGTCTCTATGGGATAAGTATTCTTATCACTGGTGCTTTCATTAAGTATGGCGGGTTCTGTGAGCGACGATCGGTTCGAAGTGTTGCAAAAGATGGTGGATGGCCAGGTCAACTCTCAATCAACAGCGATCCAGAAACTTAACGCGGCGGTGCAGCAGCTACAACAAGAGTTGTCTGTACTTCGCCCTCACGGCGAAAACCCTCGGCTGGAGTACGGGGCTGGATGTGGTGCATGGGGAGGGGACATTCGTTCGTTCTCGAACCCTAACCCCTTGAGCAAGATACGTTTGGAGATGCCAAAAGTGATGGTTCTGATCCCTTAGGGTGGCTCTTCCAGGCCAATGAATATTTCATTTTCTATGAAATACCGGAGGAGGCTCGCTTACCCACTATAGGGTTGATGCTCGAAGGTCCGGCTTTGGATTGGTTCCGTTGGCGGAAGCGAAATAAATTAGTATCATCTTGGTCCGATTTTGTTGAGAAATTTAAACTACGTTTTGATCCCTTGAATTATGTTGATTACTTTGGATTATTGGCAAAGGTCAACAAACGGGTTCGGTGGCAGACTATCAAATCGCGTTTGAGAAAATCTTGGTTAATATAACATACGTTTCAGAATCTAATCTGCAGTCTCTGTTCCACGTTAGGTTAAAATCTCACTTGCAACACGAGCTTATGATTCTGAAATCGGGTTCTCTATCGGAATCCTTTGCGCTGGCATGCGAACTTAAGGTGAAACACAGTGCGTGGGCATCCGCCATGCCTCAACGATTTCCAGTGGGTTCTAACTCCATTCCTCGACCAGCAAGTGTTCCACCAAGAGGCGTTTCTTCCTAGCCTCTATTTCCAGCTCCTACGCCGAAACCATCGGGGAGGCCAGCCCTGCATTCCAACCCTTCGATACGGCGTTTGACTAGAGCCGAACGCAGAGCCCGTGACGCCAAAGGCTTGTGCTATAATTGTGATGCTAAGTGGGAACCGGGTCATCGTTTCGGACGTTACTTATTGCTAATGGGAGAGGAGGAGGAGGATTCTACGATTACGGAGAAAGAGCCGTTACTGACGGCAGATGTGTCATCTCTTTATAGTATGGTGGTAAGTCAGACCCCTCGGTCGCTGAAGCTTTTGGGTATGATCGGGACGATTGTGGTGGACGTGCTGATTGATAACGGTAGCACTCATATTTTATCCATCCACAGATCATGGAGAAGTGGAAAATACCAATAACTGACACCCCATCTTTTCGTGTGTACGTGGGAAATGGAGAATTCTTGTTGTGCAAACAACAATGCATAGGGGTTTCTCTTTTAATGCAAGGGCATATTTTCACCGTGGATGTTTTCGTGTTACCGGTGCACGGCACCCACGTGGTATTGGGCGTCCAATGGCTCCAACTTTTGGGCGTGTGGCGCATGACTATGCGCAGCTTACAATGGAGTTCCAATATGATGGTAAGACTGTGATGCTTAAGGGAAATCCAGCAACGCCGCGGGAGATTACGTTACACCAATTCCAGGTGTTGAGCGCTGCTAATGCACTCGTGGAATGGTATGAGATTGTCTTGATGGATGGTGTGGTTATAGATCCTGATGAGGAAGTCCCACCGGATATTCCCGACCCGATAGCAGCCTTGTTGAGGTGATTTATGGCTGTTTTTCGTAAACCAACAGGTTTGCCACCTCCACGTTGGAGCAACCATCGCATCAGGTTGTTACCGGGCTCTATGCCGGTGAATGTACGCCCGTATCGATACTCTCAGTTTCAAAAAATTGAAATTGAAAGAATGGTCCAAGAGATGCTTACACAGGGTATCATACGACCGAGTCGAAGCCCTTTTTCATCTCCAGTATTGCTGGTAAAGAAGAAGGATCATACTTATTGATTCTGTCTGGATTACAGAGCGTTGAATGCGGTGACGGTTCCGGACCAATTCCCTATTCCAACTGCGGATGAATTGTTTGACGAACTCGGGATGGCTCGGTATTTCACCAAGTTGGATTTATGCTCAGATTATCATCAAATTCGTATGTTTAGCATGACATCTATAAAACAGCGTTCAGAATGCATGAAGGGCATTACGAATTCCGAGTGATGTCGTTCGGCCTTACAAATGCACCTTCGACATTTCAGGCGTGTATGAATCGACTATTCGCTTCACACCTTCGTAAGTTTGTAATTGTTTTTTTGATGATATTCTCGTATATAGTGCATCTTTGGCTGATCATGAAACACATGTTGAGGTGGTGTTATCACTGTTGCACGCTAATGAGTTTTATGTCAAGTTGTCGAAGTGCTCTTTTGCAAGGGATTCAATTAATTATTTGGGACATATCATATCTTCCGGGTTTTTGAAAGTTAACTTGGAGAAGATTGAGGCTATGGTGAAATGGCCGAAGCAGACCACTGTCAAGTAGCTTCGGGGATTCCTCGGGCTTACTGGTTATTATCGCCACTTCATTAATAGGGTTCTCAAATTACAGCACCACTTACGGACTTGCTTAAGCATGATGACTTTGAGTGGGGTGAGTCAGTTGCCTTGCTTTTGAGAAATTGAAGGATGCCATGAGCCGTGCACCAGTGCTGCGATTACCGGATTTTGGGGATTTTTTTGTGATTGATACGGATGCATCTGCGTCGGGTATTGGGGCAGTGTTGTTACAAAATGATCAGCCTATTACTTACTTCAGCAAGAAGCTAGGCCCGAGGCGACAAATGGCTTCAACTTACCATAAGGAGTTATATGCAATTGTTGAGGCGGTGCAAAAGTGGCGACAATGTTTATTGGGGAGAGAGTTTGTTATTCGAACGGATCAGCGGAGTTTACGGGAGTTGCTACAACATGTGATACAAACTCCGGATCAATAATTTTACGTTCGAAAATTATTGGGTTTTCGGTTTAAGATAGAGTACAAGCCGGGAGTAACTAAAGTTATTGCAGATGCACTCTCACGTCGAGAAGAGGAGGCGGACGAGGGGCAGTTTATACAGCTCATTTCACAGCCGATACCGGATCTCTTACAACTCATTGAGGATGAAAATGCTTCAGCTCCAGATTTGGTTAGACTCCATGCCGAACATGCCGTGGGAAAACTACCTGCCCCCTTTTCAGTGCAGGATGGTCTTCTTTTTTACAATCATCGGCTTTGTATTGGGCGGAACTCTAATGTCCGTTCTCAACTATTGAGGGAATATCATGACTCCCCCTCAGGTGGTCATGCGGGCATACATCGGACTTTCATCGTCTTGCTATGTCTTTCTATTGGCCGACGATGTGTGTCGATGTAAGACGACATATTGCAACGTGTGTGGAATGTCAATCCACCAAATATTCGACGACTCTTCCGTCGGGCTTGTTGCAGCCATTATCGGTTCCGGAACGTATTTGGGAAGATGTCTCGATGGACTTCATTACAGGTCTTTCGATTTTGAGAGGTAGTTCGGTAATCTTGGTGGTTGTTGCTCGATTATCAAAGTACGAACATTTTGGGGCTTTACTGGCTGATTTTGATGCCCATAGGATAGTTTTCTTGTTTACGGAGATGGTAGTAAAATTGCACGGTATTCCTTTATCCATAGTGTCGGATCGTGATCCGATCTTTACCAGTAATTTTTGGCAGGAGCTGCATGACATTAGTGGTACAACTCTGAAGCATAGTTCGGCATTTCATCCATAAACGGATGGCCAAACGGAGGTCACGAATCGCACGTTGGAACATTATTTGAGGGCATTTTGTCATGCTAAACCGTCGAGGTAGACTGTGCTTCTGCCATGGGCAGAATATTCTTTAAACACGAGTGTTCATTTGGGGTTGGGAATTACTTCTTTTCAAGTGGTATACGGGCGGTTACCGCTGGTGTTATTGCCATATCATTCTGGTGATAGTGAATTTCCAGCGGTTGATGAGTTGTTAGTGGAACGTGAGGAGGTGTTAGGATAGCTTAAGGTATGTCCGAGGGAAGCTCAGGCACGTATGAAATTGGTGGCTGATAAGAGTCGAGGTGATGTTCATTTTGAAGTAGGTGAATGGGTTTTATTACGCCTTCAACCTTACTGTCAAATTCGGTGGCTCGGCGTCAAAATCAGAAGTTAGCTCGACATTTTTTTAGGCCTTTTGAGGTCGTGGAACGTGTGGGGAAAGTGGCGTATAAACTTCATTTGCCAGCGGAGTCGCGTATTCATCATGTTTTTACGCATCTTTGCTTCGCAAGTTCAAAGGGGGCGGGGGTGCTCCGAAGGTAGCG
Source organism: Lippia alba (assembly GCA_037834125.1). Lineage (NCBI taxonomy): Eukaryota > Viridiplantae > Streptophyta > Magnoliopsida > Lamiales > Verbenaceae > Lippia > Lippia alba. The sequence continues at coordinate 3,398 of JBBMKE010366326.1, read as the reverse complement.
GCGTTGCCGAGTGATTTAGTGAGTGGGAAGGTTCCTTCTTTTCCTGTTCAGGTGCATGAAACTAGAGTGGTGTTAAAAAATGGTGAACTTGAGACGCAATGGTTGGTGCGTTGGTCCAATGGTTTGTTAGATGATGCTTCGTGGGAGCCAGCTGATCATGTGCGCCGTGTATTTCCGGAATTGTACCTTGTGGACAAGGTACTTCCTAAAGGGGGTGCGAGTGATATGGCGAGGAAGGTTGATGATGGTGTTGTTGCAAGTGCAGGTTTGGATGGGGAAGTTGGGCCGCGCAGGAGCAGTCGTGCAAGGAAGAAACCTGGGTGGCAGATGCATTATGTGACATGAGAAGTTGGGAGTATTTAGTTACAGTTACGTAGGGGGGTTATTTATGCAATTAGTTGTTATTTTATTAAGTTGGTTTTATTAGGGACTTTAGTTATTTTCCTTGGAGTATTTATTGTTCAGAACTATGCCGTATTTTTGGTTTAAGCAATAAGAATTTACAATTCCCCAACCCTAAATTTGTGTTCTATCTCTCCTTCACTTTCTCCCTTGTTCCGGTGGGTCTTATTGGGAAAACTCTACCTTAATCTCAATGATTTGTACCAAAAAAATAAGGGCGAATTACATCTGAGTATCTTTAGGTTTGACCTAATTATAATGAAGTCCTTATTCTTTCAATTATTACCATATAGTCCCTAATGTATGATTTCACCTAAGATTCCTTTAGGGTTTTTAGGGACCATTACGTAATTTCAACTTAATATAAGGATCATTTTGTAACATAATAAAATAATGAGGGACTATATGATAATAATTGAAAGAATATAAACTATGTTGTAATTAGGCAAAACCTGAAGGTACTCAAATGTAATTCACCCAAAACAAGAAAGGGAGACTTTAATGGTGACTCTTAATGGGTGCGTGATTGTGCGCTTCTCTAAAATTGTAAAAGAATCCTGAAAGAACGAAATTTTGAAAATAAAATAAAACCAATAAATTTTTTGTATAAATTCACAGCCTACCTGAATTTAGGACTTCAAAAGGTTGGAAATTTCTATGTAGCTTGTCCGGACTTAAAGGACTAAAAGCTAAAGGCGGACTACAGTACTAACTAAAATTAAAACCTAAGGTTCAAATAACTAAAGCTCGAAGATAATGATCTACGAAAAGTATAGCTAATAGTGTAGTGTATGATGTGATTGTGGTGGTGATCTTGCCTTCGGTATTTATGGACTTCGTTCAATGTGCTTGATCTCATCCAAACACGTAGTGAAAACTTGTGCTTGGTCAAATATTCCTCTTAAACTTCTTCTAATTTTCAAATACGAACTAAGATTTCACCTTATCTTTGGACTTTGATCGATAAAACAAATAGTCATAATTAACTAAGGGTACCGTAAAGCTCCTAATTAATCCAATCAAAAATAATTAACTATGGCTAATTTCCTTAATCAATTCAAACCAGCCCCACTGCTCATGCCAGCAGCTATTCTGAACTAATTTTTGGGCAAAGAATACACTTTTATTCATAAAATTAATTAATTTATAAAAATATATTGTACCCAAACAATATTAAAATTACAAGAAAAAAATGTGGAATATAAATAACACCACCAAAAGATAACACCACAAAAACAATGCACTCATTTCTAGTTGCAAATCTACCCCTCCGAAATCAATTGAGTTCCTCCCTGCGGGCACAAGGCACTCATTTCTTTACAAAACGAAGAGCAATAAAGTATTTTATGTTTTCATTAAATTAAAATTTGAGCAATGGATAGAAAGCAACAATAAATATTTTCATAAGTTTATATTTAGCAATCATAAAGGAATGTAGAAGTTGCCAACTGGAGTTGGTCTAAATGGTATCGAATTCATGGCAAGGTTCTGGATTCGAATTCCACTTGGATGCATGTGAGTTAAAAAAAAAAAAAGAAAAAAAGAGAGAATGTAAAAGTTTCCTACTTTATCCAAAAACATGATTATAAACATATATAATTGATAGACCGTATATTGACTATTCGAAGATTGAACATAATCAAAACTCCAAATTGAAGGCTTGTAATCTCCAGATCGTCGTCCCTCCGAGATCTCATCACCTGCCTTATTATTTGAGTTCGGTTTATTATCTGCTCCGGTAACAGGTTTACGCACAGTACTGCACGACATTTTTTTTTCTCACAAAGCTACAAAGTTTTGTTCCCTTTTCTTATCCCTGTTTTTTGCATGAATTATGGTTTACTTTATATTGGAAGTTTGGAACTTCAAGCTCTACATTTTTTTTTTTTAATTTCAAGCTCTACCTTGTTAGGTGTGCTTTACAATGTTCAAGTTGTTGAAATTGGCAGCCGCAAAAGCTGATCTTAAGAATAGTTATATTGCACCGAAATTGTTAAGAGTGGTCGGGCAAATATTATTAGTGTTAACTCCGCCAAACACCTACAGATCTACACCCTGTGTTAGACAAATACAACAGCCAAAACTCTATGACAAAAAAAATTCTTTCAAAAATTATGAATGTTTTGACCACCGCCGCCTCTATTACAATTGGTAAAATTTGTAATTAATATGCTAAATCTACCCTTCAATCCAATTTTTTTCTTTTTAGGTTTTGTTATGAATTTTTTATTGGAAAAATTACATCCGCTACTCTGCTAGATAAGGTAACTACAACACAATCCATCTTTATCCGAAAATTACAATTTAATTCCTAAATATTATGGACAGTTTGTGATCCCTCTATTCCTTTAGGGTTGGACTCTATCCCCAAGAATTGCATTGTTATATGTTTAATACTTAGGGATCGTTTTGTTGAAATGTGTATATGGTAGGGATGAATTTCTTATTTTATTCATTAAACTAATGGAAGACCCTAACGAAACCTTAACAGAATAGAGAGATCACAAAGGTTCATAATATTTAGGGATGAAATTGTAATTTTTGAATAAAGATGGACTGCGTTATATTACCCTATCTAGGAGGGTAGTCAGATGTAATTTTCCTTTTTTTTTTTCGTTTTTCCTTTTCTAATAGTCATGTTAAAATTGATCAACAAAAGTGTTGCATGGTTTTTGCTTCTAGAAAATTCATTGGAACAAACCATTCTCTCCGCATTACTAGATTACTCAGCTAAAATATCTACACAGTTTTCAAAAGGAATTGAATGTCACTGTTATTAATTTAAATGGGAAAAAATTTTGAACAACCTGAACTATTATGAAATTTTGACTTTGCAACCTAATCTAAAAAACGTCGCCGGTTGCAACCTGAACTATTTGAAATTCACACTTTGCAACCTCAGTGTAAAATCCGGCTTAAGTGTCACGCGTGTGGGGTATCCACGTCAGTGCCTCCTGTGACGAAAGTGGCCGGATTTTACACTGAGGTTGCAAAGT
>JBBMKE010366215.1:0-13056 GCA_037834125.1 Lippia alba | reverse complement strand
ATCGCCACCTCCCCATTCACCATCTCCACCACCTCCGGAGCACATACCATTGCCTCCAATAATAGGAGTCCCATACGCGTCACCACCACCCCCAGTCATCCCTTACTATTGACCTCTTTTAGTGCTCTTCCAATGCATTGCATCATAGCATTTGCAATTCCATTGCTACCATATTTTCCAACGCGAAAGAGAAGCAACGAAAGGCAAAATCTTGCGACAAATAGTGTCAGCGAGTTCATCTCGATGATCTGCTGCTGTGACTGTTGGTGTAGTAAATTAGTTTTATTTTGCTAAACTTATTCTTTAGCATAGAGTATTTTCTTGATCTTGGTATATCCCCAATCGAATGTGTGTGATAATAATGATTTTCATTGTATGAGATAAGCCTTCTTCATGGGGTTAACATGAAATTGGTGTATGGATAAACAGGGCACTATTAGTTAGCAAGTATTGTCTCTCAAACTTGCCTTTTGCAGAAGCCACACATTAGATCAAGAAAACTACTCTCAAACTTGGATATCTACCTTCTTGAATACCATTCAACCGCAAAACCTAACTCGTTCAAATCAGTATAATGCCCTACATGAACCATGTTATATATGTATACTACGTGGAAAATTCTAGCTCAAGTCCTAAACAATCAGATGACAAGTGAATTAGACTTGTTATTCACTTGGCCATTCCCACAATTTCTTCACTCACACAATAAAGTGTAAAATAATCACTCGTGTATTGCACTGATTTAGCCGAACTAGATTTGTACTAGAATTATCCATACTATATTGATTACAACTTTAGCACAGAATACAATCATGGGACTTCACAGAATTGTGCAACTTGTTACCGAATACCTTTTCTCCTTCATAAAAAACCAAATTAATTAAAGCGTATATACGACAATGCATGATATATCATCTTTGCTTTGTCTTGCCAAAGCTTCTGTTGTTAATCGCTTGGCAGCTGCTTGGGCACCTTTCTTACCATATCAACCGCCTCTTGGTTACTCATCACCTGACAGTTGGGAAACTCTTGGGGAAAAATTTGTAACAGATTAAGACATTGTAACTCCATCTCCATCTTACCTTTAACTGGTCCCTTCGCCAAACAAACGTCACATATACCTCTCATTTTACATACTTATAATCAGCTCCTAAACATCATAACCCGATGCTATGTAAGAATACCATATGATCCACAAATGAAATAGCAGCAGCAGTGGAAGAAGAAAACACAAAACACCACACATTGACGAGATTGAAACAAACCTCGTTAAGTATGTAATATGTTATTGAAGAGATTGTCCTTGAGATAACTGGGAACACGATCGCCTAGATGGCCATCGAAAATTGCATTCAAACCAAGAACGTGCTCCTTCCATTTCTTGTACTCAGCAACATGACCTGCTTGTCCCTCCACCAAGTGAAAACCATGGCAAACCTTACTCGTTATGGTTGACAACTTGAACTTACTCTTCCCTTTTCCAGTATCCGGAGATGATCCGTCTAAACAAGCAATTTTCTAGAAATCCCGCCAAAAGACGAAGGTCTTGAAATTAGGCAGCCATGAGCCGTAGATAACTTGGTTACATAAACCCCGCATCAACAGCCATGTATACCAATAACCAAATATTATATTACCCTGCCTCAAGTTATATAGCACAATTAGGCCTCAGAATCACTTCACATAGCATGAAATCAAAACAGTCAACATACATGGCGAGGTTATCATTCAACAATTACCTATCTATCCCACTTGCTCCACCAAAACAACTATAATTCAAACAGCTAATATTATGATTTACTCATAGTTTCAACAAGACTACAGCTTTGAGAAGAGCTCTTTTTTCTCGCCATTTCTGAACTGAGAATCAATGAGAACTAATCATCCAAGAAAATACAAGAACCAGGGATATATATATATATATGCCACTTTCTTTGAAATCACTCAGAGAAGGGCAGCGATTTATTGATATCACCCTTGAATTTTTTTTTATTTTTTAACGTACTCGACAAAACTCAAAAGGCTGGTCTCTGTCTGAAGTCCTCGCAGTCGGTTGACTGATTCAACTCCACCTTGAAAGCTTTTATTTCAACTTCCACCCAACTGGTTTTCAGAAATTGGCATTTGGTCCCCACTTAGTCAGCCTCTGACATTTGGACTCCAACTGGGACGATTACTTATTAATGATAGTTGTATTCTCATAAATTCAAACTCAAAACTCTAATTTAGTTCTTTTAATGCCGAATCGTTAAATTACACGCTCGGGGGGTCGGGTGCAATTGTAATCTATTTGGCAGCATAATTATATATGTTTCTTCAGTATATACACATATTATGTGGGCTCATCTGCGACACAAGCACAAGCACAGGGCCCAGGGTGTAATTTACGAAGAAGCTAACACGTGTGAAGTGAATCGACGGCTCAGAAATACTCTTATTTACGAGATATGACGGAAAAATATGAAATTGAAATTCACTGTGATGTGATCAATCGGAAATTCAGAATTGGAGTCCCCAGTCAAGAGCAAGTGCTCAAGTGCGGTGAAAATGGCGATGGAGCCTCCGCCTTTCCAGGAAGCCTCTCGTTGTGATGTCTGCAAATGCAGCTTCTCCACCTTCCGCCGCCGGGTAAGTTTCATTTTCAGTATTGGTTTTTGCCGATCTCCTCCCGGTGATGTGGCTTTTCCTTCGCCTCGTGCTAGGTTAAATTTTTGAGTGCCTTTAATTGGGATAATTGCTGGTATCTCAGTTGATGAAGATTAGGCTGCGGTTATTGCGTTGTGATTGATTTGATGGGAATTTTTGGTTGATTAATATGTTGATCCCGTAATAGTAAAACATATTTGGTAATAGATTGATTGATTGATTGATAGCTGAGTTATGTAAAAATGTGTATTATATAATTTTCAGCAGATGCTTCGTATTTCTGTTTTAGGTTTATTTGAGTAATCTAGGATAAATCGATCGCTCAATGATGTTTCGCCTGTTAATTTAGATTTAAGTGTAGCTTATGAAATGAAGCTTGTTTTGTCAGTACATGTATTGATTTCTGGATGCTGTTGGATGCAATTTGGTGCTTGAGTTTTGAAAAGCAAATTATAATGTGTGATTGAGGACAGTTTCATGGATATTAGTTTAGGAACTATAGAAGTTCTCTGTATAAGGTTGTATGAGTATAGTGAACAGTAAAAGTGCTGAGAGTAAAGTGCAACGAATTAGTGTTAATAGGAAGTGTAAGGAATTTTTCACAAGATTATAAAGTGCACTTGCAGAAAACTAGTAAATATACATTGAGTTCCAATGAAAGGCCTAAACTGTTCTCTACATTTGAGAAACACTAAATTAATATATAACTGGAATTTCAAACTAAAAAAGCTTTAGAGCTTATCGGGTTTTTCATTTAATGTAGTTTGCCTCTAATTCGTTGCAGCAACCTTTCTGTAGCATATCGGTGGCCATTGGGAGATGATGCTTCCTTGATACTTGCCAATTTGATTTTGGCTAGGGCAAGGCTTATCCATATATGTTGCATGTTTAAGTACCGTTTCCCGATTTAATTGACTTTCTTCATCGCTTTGGGGATCCTGCTAATTTTTTAGTTCAATCAGATTTTCTGTTGCAGTTATCAGTCAATGTTTTGAGTTTTCTGTTTCTGGGTACGGATACAGATCATTCTTCTTACTTAAAATGGGAATGTCCACAGACCTGATAGATGCTAATGCTAAATTACAAGAATTTTTAATAGAAAGCTTTACCTATAGCTTTTCCCTCGAAGCCGTCTTCTTTATGAATATATTAAGTTGCAACTTCATTCAATAATTATGTACATATTTGTCAAATTTATGTATTGCCTTATCATGCATGCTGTGTTGCAGCATCATTGCCGATGTTGTGGCCGAACTTTATGTGCTGAGCACTCATCAGATCAAATGGTATGCACTCTACCAGAAAACACACCTCTAGGTATGGCTGAACATAAGACAATCACAATCCTATTATCTCTCCCTGTTTTCAGGACTTGCCACAGTTTGGTATTCACTCAAATGTGCGAGTTTGTGCTGTTTGCTTCAATGATGGCTCTAGGTAATTTCCTTGTTTTACAGTTACGGATCTTCGAGCCAATGTACTTTTGATTTTGTAAAAAGTGGATTATATTTCTTTAAGTATTTTTTGAAATCTTTTTGCATGGTTTGCATGTCTTGTTTCTTGACTGTGTAAGCTAGACCTATCTGAGTATTGTAGAAGTTTTGTATTTTCCAGGCATCCACTAGAAGGATGACTATTGAATGCCTAATTTGTTTAGTCCACGCTGTTCCGCATGCTGTTACTATCCTTGACTTTGTGTTTTTTTGGAAATTTTGTAGCTTTGTTTCATTGACGTAATTGCTTTTGTTAGTGGCTGACTATATTACTTTGGAACCAGATGGGGCTCTTAGTTTTCCAATGTATTACTTTTGTCCTCTGTTTCAAATAGCTAGTTTAGTTCAAACCTTTTAATGCAGATTGCAGAAAGATAGCGGGCCTGCTCCAAATCCAGTTAAAGATGTTACTGATTCAATTTCAAGATTAGATATCAGCACCGTTTCAGATACAAAGGCTGAAGCTAGTGCTGCCAATCCTCCTCCTACCACCCCAGAATGCAAGTGTGGAATGCCTTTATGTATTTGTGAAGCACCAGCTCCTCCAAAGGATTCTGTGACATCGCAGGTAAATTTATTTTGTATCACCGATTTGTTCTTCGTGACTTCACAGTCCTTATGGATGTCATTCTAATATTTTATTTCAGCCATTGACAACGACCTCAAACACCTCGCATCATTCAACTTCGAAACCGAAAAAGGCTGAGACAACTCCTAGGAGTAGAGGTTCAACGTCCAACAGTAGGTCAAGGTATGCAAATGTTACCAATTTATGGTCACTTGTTAAGATATAGATGTTAAGAACCACCATATGACCATTGTGATCGTCATTTCCTAACAAAGTAATTTTCAATACAATTGGTGTTTCTGAAAATCGTAAGAGAATTATATCAGCAAGAAAATGAAAATTGCGCATCTCAGTTAGCAACCTTTGGTATTGCACAAAGGGTTCTATTGCATCACATAGTTTCAATTGAAATTTCAATGCAAATAGAAGAGAAACATTTAGGAGTACATTAGCATTTATGATTTATCTAATGCAAGCATCGCACTGTAACTCTGAGCTCAAGTGTGTTTTTCTTTTCTTTTTTGCTGAGACTAGCCCAACTACTCATTAGGAGGTCTCTGTATATATTTATCTCAAACTTTACATTTTGTTCTTGTGATATTGAAGTGAAAAATATTTGCAGCACTCTATTCAATCCTGCTCAAATAGGCAACACCAGTGTGGATATAGCGTCCATAAATTATGAAGTTACTGGAGAGGTAAAGGAAACTAGGCCTGGCACGTTTCTTTGTTGTAGAATATTTAAATCAGGATAATCTTATCATTGGCATATGCATAATTTTCTAACTTTTACTTGTTGCGTAGGGATTGAGAGAAGCAATAAAAAATGGTGATGCAGCGGCTGCTAAGCAGCTTTTGAGTCAGGTACCTTTGTTTTATCTTCACTTTTATTCTGAATGGTAGATTTGGACATTCTTTCTTATAAATTTATCAAAAAATGAAGTCTTTATCAAATTTATAGGGTGTCGATGCAAATTATCGTGACAAGCAAGGCTCGTCTTTATTACATCTGGTACTTATCCACTCCTTTCCCTCGACGCCCCACCCCTTCATTCATTGTATTCCAAGAGGCTTTAAAAGATATCAAAAAACACCTAACTCCATATTATATATCAATGCAGGCAGCAGTTTTTAATCAAACTGAGATAGTGTACGCTCTCATGGACAATGGAGCAAGTTTGGAATGCAAGAATTCACAAGGTAAATCATTAAGAAATTTTTTATGTTCGACCAATTGACGAAAGAGCATGATTGCATGATGCACTTACCTTCTCATATATACTACTATTCTTATTCAGGTGAAACACCTCTAGATTGTGCTCCTGCTACATTGCAGTACAAGATGAAAAAGAAGATGGAAGAAAATACACAAATGGACACCGGATCCATGTAACAAACAAATATGGATAGGCACTTCCAGAGGAAGCATTCTCGGTTCTGACAATGTTCCATATTTCCATTGGTTTTTTCAGTTTGTGATTTGCTTGGTTCTACATTGACCCTCTCCTATAAATGACTAACTCAATAATGAGAATCAACTCTTTGCTGATGTTTGCTGTAGTTCCTCCATGAATTTTAAGGCTGAGTGAATTACAGATATTATATGTAAATATTATAGCCATTTTGTACTGGTGATGCATGTTTCCCCCCTTGTTCATGTTCAGTCAAAAACTTTTTAATTATTTTCGTGTTCTAATAATATTGCATACGCAATATAGATATATTTAGGAGTAGGGGAGAAAAATTTCTAACTCTCATTTGTTCGGGTCGAATTCAATTAATTATACGATCAATGTATTATATTTGTTATTTGAAGTGACCATGTTTTCAAAATTCTCGTTAATCATACGATAAAAGTAAGTCAACCTGTCTTCTCGTTGCACAAATTTGATTGAGACAGATCTAGACTACCCAGATGAATTAGGGATTAGATTACCCCTTTCAACCCCTTCGTCGGCTTTGCGTTGATGCATGTGATTGTCTATATCTTTGGGTGGATAAAAAGTTGAGGTGATATCTGCACATGAACATGCATCCTCGTTAGGTATGCTTGGAACACCAAAGCTCTATACTTTGCTGGTAGCATGTAACTATCTGCACGTGCCCCTGTCTGCTCTTTATTGTGAAACTGCTGCATCATTGCGACAAACGAGCTTCTGGCATTAATTCATGCAAACTCGCCCTTTAATCATTTTTTTTGCAGTGATTCTCTTTGGTTTTTGAACAAAATACACCCATCCCTGTGTTTTTAAGGTGATATAAATTGTGGGATTTTCATTTCCCTTTATCTTTTGGTACCAAGGGTCAAGATCATCCATTCTAATACTATTCTCGTTCCAAGATAAGCTTACAAGTTACAACCAACCGACCTAGACTTCCAATGCCAAGGCAAGTTGAGACATAGATGATCTGATAAGTTCATTCCCAAATCCCCTTCTTTCCAATCCCTGCATTTACTTTAAAGCTAAAAATCATCCCGATAAAAGCCACTTTGTGGTTGGATAAGCTCTGTATCCATTTTCCTTTATTTCCCCATTTGATATGTAGGGTAACCAAAGCTTGCAATTCAACACTGCTGCCATCATAGGAACGGAGCCAGGATTTAATGTTAGGGGGGGAGCGAAAATTCAAAATATAAATAATGGGGGACAAAATTTTTAATTAGGAGGAGCGAAAAGCTAGAATATCATAAAATTAAATGATAAAAATATTAATATATCAAAATTATATATATAAAAATTAAGAAATTCCAAAATTTAGAGGGGGCGGGGGCCACCAATTCCCCCCCGCCCCTGGCTCCGTCAATGATCATAAAGTTTTTTGTTCAAAAGTGGGGTGTGTGAACTGTGAAGTAGATCTGATGTGTAAAAATCCCATCTTTTTCCTCACTCGTTAGTGTGGATGCTATGACCTGACCATGATCAAAGATTTGGCTGTAAAGTAGCCTTCTTTAGCTGCCAAATTATGCTCTCATCTTTTCATTCTTACTGGACGTCCACAAAGTAAAGCAGCAAAAAGGCATCGTCACCACCTGACCCACCCTACGTCAGCCACTTTGTAAAGCTTCAATCTTTTTTCGATCTAGACTATATATATCACCCCCCTCCCTACTGAAAACCTCCCCCCAAATTCACTAATTTCCTTCCCTTGTAGAAACACATAACTGTTAATTCTTGACAAGTATGATGGATCAATCCACTGTTGCCATGGTTGTCGCCGGTGATCAATACGGGCTGTGCCAATTTGCTCTCATCTTCGCCCTAACAAGGTGCATCATGTCAATTGTGCTCAAAATCTGGACCAAATCAATCATCCTTTCTTACACAAACCAAGCTGCTGCTGCTGCTGCTTCTTCATCATCATCCTCATGTAGCCTCACTTCTCCATCTTCATTAGCCAATCTGAGGGAATTGAGAGAAAATCTCTCCCTGACGACGGTGGGGAACATCCGCCACCGCCTGCCGGAGAGCAAAGATCTCTCGTGCGCCGTCTGCCTGAACAAGCTGAAGAAGAACAACCAAGTCTGGGAGCTAAACAACTGTTGTCATATGTTTCACAACAAGTGCTTGGAGAGGTGGGTATCTTACGATAACCGCCTCACGTGTCCTCTCTGCCGGGCTTCCCTCATCACCGTCCCCCACAGTTCTTCCCCGCCGCCACCGCCACCGCAGCCGCGGCAGCAGAGCTGGGCCGTGGAGAGGGTGCTTTACCTGCTTGGGGATGATCTGCTGCCTTGTTGATTGACTAGTACGGTTTCTTGGTTCTTGACCGTGGGATGCAGTGTTTTCTTGCAATTTTCCTTCAAGAACGGGGTTAATTGGTAGATTATGAGAAAAAAATGATCTTTAGGTTAGGATTTATTATATTAGGGCCTACTTTTGTAAATATAGTATGTGTATGTATGCATGTAGATGATCTGGGCTGCGCATTTGCTGACCCCTAAGGCGATATTCATTCTCATTATCTCTAATATTGTTCTCTGTAGTTATTGGGAAGTGATGCGTTGTAAGAACTGAGTAGAATCAGTAATGACAATTCTTTTCCCAGTTCAGCTTATCGAGTTTTGTGTAATTATTTGTTCTCCAATACATTAGATCCGATTGTTTATGCGGAGAAGAATAAGATCTGTTTATGAATCCTTTGTGGTTTCATGTTGGAAAGCAGAGAGCGGAGAAAAGCCAAAAGAGGAGGAAGAAAGAGGGCAAAAGAAAGAAAATGGTTTTCGCTATCATGTCTAAAGGTGATCGATGAGTCAAAAGTGCGCCTTTAGGTGGATTTTAGACCACCAAATTATTTTGTTGGGTCTGAAACGTGAATGAATAATTTTTGTTTAAATTTAATTAGGTTAGATCAATATAATAAAAGAAGATTCTTTTATATTTACTGCACAGGTTACGATTAAATCAATCAAATACTATGCATGCATGAGACACTTGTTTATGTGGTAGCTGTTGTTTTAAGAGATAGAACATAGTTGAAGAGGTAAAGGATTTCATTGTATTGAATTGAATTTTGATTACATAAAGGGAACGTAAATATAAGACATGAATGCTAAATTAAAGGAAACAAGGATCCCATAATTTGAGTAACAGGATACCCTTTCTTTAATTACAATTTTAATGGTCAACACTCCCCCTCAAGTTAGGTCGGGAGATGTCCAACGCCTAACTTGCTCAAGGTGTCATGGAATGCACGTTCCGTAACGGCCTTCGTAAGAATATAAGCCAACTGATTCTCTGATCGCACAAACTGGAGAGACACAATCCCTGCTTCTAACTTTTCTTTGATAAAATGCCGATCAATTTCCACATGCTTTGTTCGGTCATGCTGCACTGGATTCTCGGAAATGTGGACAGCTGCTTGGTTATCACATTTTAGAGAACAGGCTTCAGCTAGAGGAAAACCCAATTCGGTCATCAGTTTTCTTAACCACAGAATTTCTGCTAGTCCCTTCGCAACCCCTCTGAATTCTGCTTCAGCACTGGAAAGCGCAACAACCTTTTGTTTCTTACTCCTCCAAGTAACCAAGTTCCCACCAACGAATGTAAAGTAGCCAGAAGTCGATCTCCTATCAAGTGGACTTCCTGCCCAATCAGCATCCGTATAGGCTTCTATCAGCAAATGACCATTCTTTCTAAACAAAACTCCCGTATCAGGAGATCCTTTTAGGTACCTTAATATTCGTAATGCTGCTTCCATGTGCTGCCTTTGGGGTTTATGCATGAACTGACTCACAATCCCAACAGCATAAGCAACATCGGGTCTCGTATGCGAGAGATATATCAACTTTCCTACGAGGTGTTGGTATCTTGCTCGATCAGCCGGCTCTGCCCCTTCAGTGATCTGAAGCCCGTGATTATTCATCATGGGGGTATCACTAGGCTTGCAATCCAACATCCCCGTCTCTGCCAGCAAGTCAAGGATATATTTCCTCTGAGACAAGTATATCCCCTGACTCGACCTCAAAACCTCGATCCCAAGAAAGTATTTCAAACACCCTAAGTCCTTCATCTCAAATTCTCCAAACAGATTTTCCCGAAGACCCTTTATCTCTTCTGTATCATTCCCGCTAATGATCATGTCATCAACGTATATGATTAGACATGTAATCCTCTCGCCTCTTTTCTTGAGAAACAGAGTATGATCTGAATTACTCTGATCATAACCATACCGTTTCATGGCAGCTGTAAATCTCCCAAACCACGCTCTGGGGGACTGCTTTAAGCCATACAATGCTTTTTTTAGTCTGCATACTTCATTTGAGCCAAACTCATGAGAAAATCCTGGTGGAGCCTCCATATATACCTCTTCAGAAAGGTCACCATGAAGGAAGGCATTCTTGACATCAAACTGATAGAGAGGCCAGTCTTGGTTAGCAGCTACTGAGAAAAGGACCCGAATAGTGTCAATCTTGGCCACTGGAGAGAATGTTTCTGCATAGTCCACTCCATAGGTTTGAGTATACCCCTTTGCAACTAAACGGGCTTTGTACCGCTCAATCGATCCATCAGCCTTTCTTTTAATGGTGTAAACCCAACGACATCCAACTGGGTTCTTCTCTGGAGGTTTCGGGCACTTCTGCCAAGTTCCGTTCTTTCTGAGAGCCTCCATTTCATTCTCCATTGCTTGTTTCCATTTCGGACTTTCCAATGCTTCTTGCACATTTCGAGGTATCTCATCTGCATAAATAGCTGCTGAGAAATTCTTGGCAGACTCATTCATACTCCCCCTGACCAAGTTAGCCACAGGGTACTTTTGTGTTCTGGGTTCGTGTTCGGGAAGATACCGTCTAGGTGGTATCCCACGAGTACTCCTTGCCGGGAGTGTGCGTCTTTCTTCTGTTTCACCTGCAATGTTAGTGGTAGTAGGTATGGAAGTTTCAATATCATCGGTACTGTGATCAATATTGACTGTACTAACCTCAGGGATACCGGTAGAGGGAGATAATGGGGTCGTGGCATTCTCCTCAGCGTTGCTGGTGAGGGACGGACTATCACTTGTCAATGGTGTCGGGCAAAGCCAATCAAGTGGGTCCTGATGATGACCAGTCTCCCCCGGAACACTGGATTGGCGTGAGGCCAAAAAGAAATACTCGGATTCCACAAAGTCACAGTTCATAGTGACAAACATCCGACGAGTCTTAGGATTGAAACAACGATACCCCTTTTGATGGATCCCATATCCAACAAAGACACATTTTTCAGCACAAGGTTCGAGTTTAGTTCTGTGTATGGTAGGAATATGAACAAAGACGGAGCACCCAAAGACTCGTGGTGTGAGGGAGGTAGCGGTGTGATCTTGTTTATGCTCACTCAGAGTTTGAAGTGGCGTGCGGAAGTTAAGAATTTTGGTAGGAAGGCGATTAGCCAAATAAACGGCAGTAGCTAAAGCCTCGGGCCAATAAGAGGAGGGAACATGAGACTCAATCATCAAGGCACGAGTGATCTCCAAGAGGAACCTATTTTTACGTTCGGCTACCCCATTTTGCTGTGACGTGTATGGGCAAGTAGTTTGATGAATGAAACCATTTTCAGGAAAAAAAAAGGTTTGCATTTTAAGTCTAACAAACTCCCCCTCATTATCGGATCTGAGTATCTGAATTTGCCCATTAAACTAGGTTCTAACCATCCGGAAAAAATAGGTAAATTTTTCAAACACCTCAGATTTGTTTTTCAAAAGATAAACCCAACATATACGAGTGCAACCATCAATGAAAGTCACAAAATACTGAAAACCTCCCGCACCAAAAATTGGGGCCAGGCCCCACACATCAGAATGAATTAAAGTAAAGGGAGTATCAACCCGAGTATTATTTAAATAAAAAGGTTGTCTATGGATTTTGGCTAAAACACAAGTATCACAAGTCAAAGAAATACTAGAAAAATTAGGAAAAAGTTTCTTCATGTAACCGTCAGAAGGGTGCCCAAGATGGTGATGCCACAGCCAACTTTGTTTATTATCAGATTGTTCAATCAAGAGTGTCCGTCCCCCGGTTGCCACTTCATCTACATAGTATAAACCACCACATTCAGTGCCACGCCCAATTATCTCCCTCGAACTGATATCCTGCAAGAAACAGAAACCCGGATACATTACAACTACATAATTTAGCTCTCTAGTGACATGACTGATAGATAACAACTTATGAGATAAGGACGGGACAAATAAACAATTTGGCAATCTCATTTTAGGAGTAAATTCAATAACTCCGCCCCCTTTAACTGAAATTTGTTCACCATTAGCAGGTTGCATTGTTTTTCTTTGTGGGGTCTGAACCAAAATAAAATCCGATAAATCATAAGAAACAGTGTCGGTTGCACCACAATCAAATATCCATTCATCATTTTTTGTGAATTGAAATCATGCACACTATTTAATTTTCCACAATCTGAATTAGAAAAGGAATTAGTGCTTAAAGGGCAAGAGGGTAATTGCACCCCTACTTGCCCTATACCTGATTCACGGTATGCCGCCTCCCTCTTCAGAATTCCATTTCCTTTTTTCTATTCTCCAGTTTGGGCGACGACCGTCGCGACCAACCCAGGTTGCCGGTTCTCGTTGCCGGCGTCATTCCGGTCAGCGACAGCAACTATGCCGCGAGTCCGCCCTCTCCCTTGATCGTTCTGGCAATCTCTGGTTTCCCACCAATCTGGAAATCCAATAATTTCAAAACATCCCTTCTCAAAATACCCGATTTTGCCATAGTGATCGCATACCAGGTCTGATTTATTACGGGATGATATTTCGGAGGCCGTCTCGCCTGATCTGACCGTCGCGGGGGTTTTCGATTTGGGCTGAGAGATCTATTTTCTTGAAGAACCATAACTCTGATGCCCGATGATGTGTTCC